>VXBQ01000188.1:0-215756 GCA_013400175.1 Phainopepla nitens
GCCTTCAAGTACCTGAAGGGAGCTTAGAAAGCAGAAGAGGGAATTTTTACAGGAACGTGTAGTGACAGGACAATGGGAACAGCTTCAGACTGAGAGAGTAGGTTTAGGTTAGATACACAGAAGAAATTCTTTACTGTGAGGGTGGTGAGGCATTGAAACAAGTTGTTTTGAGAACTTGTGGATGTCTCATCCCTGGCAGTGCTCAAGGCCAGGTTGGAGGGAGCTCTGAGCAACCAGATGTAGTGGAAGTTGTCCCTGCCCATGGCAGTGGCGTTGGAACTAGATGTTTCTCTTAGGTCCCTTCCAGCCCAAAGCATTCTATGATTCCATGATATTTACTCTAAAGCACCCATAAGAAGTGTTTAGAAAAAAGCCCTAATGGCACCAGTGGAACATATTAGAGAGCTTATCCTTCTTTGCATGTTTAAACAGACTTCCTGGCAGCTTCCAAGAGAGCCAAGAGTAAATCTGCCATCTATGTCCTGAAATTACAAATTCATTCCATTTATGCAATGATTTAAAATAAAGGCTGAATCATAGATGTGCTCAGAAAGTACTCATACAGCAGCACAGCTCACTTACCTTTGGAAATATATCCACAATTTGTGGACTTGTCTGTATAAGCTGTCTGAAAAGTACCTGGAGGGACCCTAGATGACTTCATAACTTGCAGAAACAAGCTCAGGTACTGAGGGAAATATTGTCAAAGGTAGCATTGGAAACACTACAGACAATTAATGCTCCAACCCTCACTGGCATTACAGGGTGCTCTTCAAATCTTGAAACTGTCTTGAAACACTGTTTCTGCCTCTAACCATGCGAAAGGGAAACAAGTGGTGACCTTATTACCAGGAATTCTTCCAGAGAAGAAGAAGGTTTGCTAGTATCCCGAACCTTGGAAAGAAGAGATTATGCTTCTCATCTGACCCCTTCACATGCTCCACTTGATGATCTCTGAAGTGTTTGTTTCTGAAAATGACTATAATTTATTTCAGTGGGTAATAGACATTATTCTAGGGTTTAATGGATGCCTTCAGAGTTGCCATCTGACTTACAGACTAGAAAAGTTGTGTGGAAGACCCTGTTTCCTTCTTCACATCCCCACGGAAACTGAGATACCTTTGCAGCCTGTGTCAGTCCAGAATTCTGTATGTGAACACATCTACATGTGCACCAAAGAGCATTTCACAGCACAACCCAGGTTTTCTCAGCAGATCTCCAGAAACCTTACAGAAGGAGTAGGACTTCACTTTTATGCTTGATCCACGCTATTTCTGCATCTCCATTGCTCAGTTTTGTATTTCCTTAGGAACTTTTTGATATGTAGTCAGGAGATTGGAATATGCCACACCATGTTCCTTTATTCCTTCTGTATCTCAGGCAACATCTCATTGCTTCATTTTTCAATTAACTTGCCTCTGAACAGTCTCAATATTTTGCCTTATTTCTTTGGATGCAGTGGTAGAGAAACCCTATCACCCAGGCCACTATATTTAAGTGTAGAACAGCCTGTTTGAATGTTAAAAAAAAAAGATGACACACAAACCGTCCCCCATTCCTGCAGACCTGGAATGGAGCTCAAACTCCACAAACTGCTTTCTTCCACTCTTCTCCATGGAATGACAAGATGAGACAGTCCTTGGTCATGAAGATAATGTGCCTTTAAAACTCTGCAGCAACCTCATCCTTAGCTGCAGATCAGTGCACTATGGTGTTCCCAAAATATAGGAATGGTTCCCTGTCAGACACCAATTCCGGGTTTCCCAAAATTTTCTGGAAGTTTGCCTCAAATCCAAGATTTGCAACTTGACCAAACACCTCAGTGAGGTTGGGGAGATGAAGTAAAGAGGAGCAGTTAAGGAAAGCATATAAAATGATCAGATTCATGTCTTTTACATGCCAAAAGCTTCTATCTTTCCAGCCTTCATAAACAGGCAAGCAGCTCCCCAAATCTACTTTTCCAGTATCAGCCACTAAAACGATTTGTGTTTAAATATATCAGACCTATTTCACTGCATCTTTCTATAAATATTTTTACAATTGAAATCAGATTCAACATCCTGTCCTCCTTATAAACATGCTGTGAAACAAGACATGTAAATGGTTAGAAGAAAACTGGCTCCTGGTATTTTTTTTGCCTTTTTTTTTTTAAGAACAAGGTCACATCTCAGCAACTGAAAAGTAGCAGAGCTCCTTTCATCAAGTTTTTAACTAGAAAAATAGTATGCCCATTTCTTTGTAATACACCTCTGGGCTTTTTTATTATGACTTCATTTCCCCTTGTAATATTGGAACGTCTCTATAATTGTAAAAGTGTAATAGAATCTAATAGAATTTCATTTGGAACTCTGAATGGTCTATGCCATCTCTGCTCATTTTGAGTAAAATAATGATTTTTAATGTCCACACATGGCTTCCCATGACCTTATTCAATCTTTGGGTTGATCAGGAAATATATTGATTCAATTACATACTGATGACAAATGAACTAAAAGAAAGAGGAAAAAAAGGTCAGCATATATTTGAAAATGTAAATCTTAGCAATGTCTTTTGAGTTTGCCCAAAAAAAAAAAAAAGTCATTTCAAAATGCCATTTGTGGCTAATAGTGTGGAGTTCCAGTTCCTATCTATGAGAAGCAAAAAAAATCATCAAAGTGTAAGAAACAGACTCCCTCTTTCTTTCATTGTTCGAAAATCCTCTTTCTTTTAGAGGTTTGCATGGAATGACCTCTCCTTTGGCTAAAATACTCTTTGACCCTCACTTTATGCAAAGAAGGCTTTGGTTCATAAATACACGTCTCCCCCTGATACACTAATTTTTCTTTTCTTCTTTCTCCCCCCTTTTTGTTTTGTTTCCTTCATAAAACAATTACCAGCAGAAACATTCCAGCACCACCACTCCCCTCCACCCACTTCTTTCATTATGATCACACCTTCATCCCCTGATCTTCAATCTCAGCCACATAAAATGCCAGGTGGGATTGTGGCCATCAGTGCAGTTGTTCCCTGTTTACAAGCTCAAAGTGTCCATTTGTATTGTTGCAGTACTTGATGGCACCTCACAGAAAAAGCCTTCTCAATCTAGGCTGAAATTTCATCTCTGCTCTATGAAGCTAGGCTCTGAGCCTTAAAACCAAAGCATTTAATTGCTAAGAAGAAGACATAAACAGAAATAAAGTGCACCCCATAACTAAAGCAGTCACTGCATCAGATTATCTGGCAATGTGGATTTCACAGGGCACCGACCCATCCCTGGCTTTGGATTAACAGTTCAGATGGTTTCATTACCTTGTTGGAATTTTTCTTTTAGGAATGAACTATGGGACTGTGGAAAAGCATCCAACTGACAGCTACTCAGTCCAACATCTGGATATTCACCATGGCAAGCCTGAACAGGACCATTTTTTCCCAAACAGGCCCCTGAGCCAAGTCTGTGAGTCCCCTCCACATCTGACAATAATTTGCAAGTTCTTGAGCTTTGCTATGAAAAAAATGGCAACAGCAATTGGACCGTCACCTATCTTTGTGCATTTCACCAAAGAGATTTTGGGGAGGACTTGAGGAACTTTCAAACTGTCCTAAGACTGGCACAAGGCTATGCCACCCGCACTCTTTGTGAGCTCCTTTGGATCAGACCCAAGCCTTTAATGAAGGGAATGGAAAATTTGGGGATTGGCCTGAAACCCCAGCCATGGAGGCTTTAGCCACACTCTCTCTTTCTGCAGAGAGATCGTGGTTTTTAAATATTCAGCTCTATCATCAGGACACATGTGAATGCTTTCAGACACAAAAGCAGAAAGCTGAGCATCTGAAAAACAGGATATGGGCACTCCACTAAGATCACGACATCAGGAACAAGATTTTGTCCAAAGCAGCACATTTTGTAAATGCAAATTTTGTAGAAAACTGCATGTACTGGAAAAGTTCCATCAAGTATTGATTTTGCAAAACAAACCACACACATGGGGAAAGTATCTAGATGTACATGTGGCAAAATTAATTCAAATGTGTTATAACAAAATTTCTCCATATTTTTTCTTTCATATTTAGTTGAAGATAAAAACAGGTACCATATAATATAAAATAAATTTAACTTCAGGAATATAAACTAAAATATTAATTTTTCTCAAAACAGCTTTTGTTTGCATATTTAAAGGGAGAAAGGTTAAAACAAAAAATTGCTTGTTTCCCAATCTTTGCTCATTTAGGGCAAAATTATCATGGGAAACATTTAGATGGGTAGACTGTTTTGCTGTTACTATTCAGTGGAAAATACAGTTCATTCACAATAATCTCTTGAAAACACAGGCATGCAATAACACCTCCAATCTGCAGCATTTTTTGATTGAATGAAACATTGTTGGAGGATTAGTTTGTCTGCAGTGGAGTGCTGCTTTATGTTACTAGTCTTTGGAGTGCTGACTCTGGAGTATTAAAGTCCCTACGGGCTTTTAGGACAAAATTGTCAATCTTCTGGGAAATGAATATAAATTATACATCTTATTTTCTGCAAGCAGCAAGGATGGTTCAGTACAAAAAGAAAAAAATTAATTAAAAATTGCCTTTTTTAAAGTGTCGCACAGTGATACAATGGATACTTCCATGTAAGTACTGAAAAAGTACAGTTAAGGATCTTATGCCAGATCTCTAAGCTGACTGAAATTCAGAATCAATCCATCTTTCTGAGCTAGGTATGGCAGTAAAATACAGTGAAATTCCTGCAGCTACTCTGGGAAATCATGAGAAGCAAAAGCAGCATGGTTATATATGCTTTTCAATTAGTCTACCAATTCTTCTGGTTTCCAAGACAATTTAAATGCTACTGCTACTAACCTAAGCATAATATTCTGCAAAACATGTAAACATTCAAATCATGACAAAGAAAAGCCGGGTTTCAACATTTTGTGCTTAACAGTATTATTCAACACGAGGGAGCAAATACCCATTTACACTCAAGTCTGGCAGGATAATGCAGATTCCTAGTAGACTAACCAGACTTCTTCACGAGTCAGCCACCATAAAGAATTGTGCCCTGTCCTACTTTTCAGCAAACATTTAATGGCAAAGTGTGATAGTGAGATCTCATATTACCACAACCTCATTAATTTCGCAATATGTACTGCAGAACATTTGCTAGCATATTCTGAAGTATTATTCTACATTATTTAAGCTAAACTACACTTGTCAAACAAATGAATAAATTACATTTTGTGATGCAGAACCCTAGACTTTTCACTCTTGTACTGTTTCTCAGCTTCCTAATTGCCCAAACTGAAAATTAGCCTGAACTGGTTTCTGTACCTACCACATTCAGAGCAGTACACCCCAGAGCTGATGCCTGGTTGCTTTGCATATCTACAAGGTTCAGGTGAACATGGAATTAAAGCATGGGTTTTTCAGCCTGACTAATGCCTGCCCAGTCAGACACAAGGAGAAGATCAGCTCCTTGTCCTACAATACCAATACAGCTAATGGAAATATTAATATTCACAGGAGATATCTTGGTTTCATCAGTGAACCTCCAGAGCTGCACCTCACTGGCTCTTTAAGATCTTTCTGCTGTGACACTAAAGGAAAGGCTGTGCTGTCCCTTCTTTGCAAGGTGGTGAGGCCTTCAGCAAAAGCAGCTTCACCACAGCACCTTTGTGTTGTGAAAAGCCTGCTCCATGCTTTGTTTGGGGTGCTAAAATCCAACTACAAGTGACAAGCAAGACAGCTGAGTTGCCAGTATCATAATTTTCAAAAGATCACCACAGCCAAGGCATTCACCACCACCCCACCCTTAACCTGCTGTATTAAAGCATAACAAAAATATTTACATTAAGCTTCACTGGGCTCAAATTACCTTTAATATCTTGATCATTCAGTTGAGGCACAGAGGAACCCACACCTACTCTGCAGATACATCTTCTAATGAAGGGGGAATGAAAGAACTTGTTTGCTATATCACTCGGGGTACAGATTGAAAATGTTGTAAATTAACATCATTTAGAAGAATTGAGGCCATAGGTTATTAAATATCAGCTTTGTGCCAGCAAAATTAAATACACTAATTTATTTTATATCACTTTGAAGTATCATATGGCATTTTATTTCCTGATAACCTTTCAGTATCTAACCCCATTTAATTTACATATGTAGTTAGCAGCTCATTAACAGCTCATTAGAAACACCAGGAAAAACATGCAACAATAACAAATTCAGTGCAGCAGAGGGGACCAAAATTCTATTTGGGAAATTATACAGAAATTTCTGCTTCCAAATGACAAATCTGTGGTATTTTGCCAGCGCTAGGCCTGCAGGGCTCACAGTTATTACATGAAAATAGTAAAAATAACTCAATTTCTATAGCTGACTCGTCTTGTATTTATTTAGACAATACTAGAGGGCAATGTGCTGAGAGGATCACATGGCATAAGGCAGGGAAGATGCAACATAATGCAAATACTGCCACAGGTAAGTGCTGCATTAAACACTGTGACCTAGTAGTGTATTTAGGATGATAGACTGTTTTCTGAAATTATGCTTTTCTGAATTTCTATATTTTTAAAAATTTCCAATCAAATGTGCATAATCTGAATCCAGAGACGTCACAAAGAAGGGTGAGCCCAGCTGCACAGCCCAGCGAGCTGTCTCCATCAGGGAAGGGGAGCACAGCCTGGGAACAGCATGGACATCTTTCCTTGGGTGCACCTTCTGGCAAGCACCAAGCCAGGAATTTTCCAGGAGGGATTCCTGCACACGCAGAACATCGTGCTGCAGAGTGACTAAATGGACCTGTCTTTCATGTCTCCCTCGAATCCTTGGCACAGAGTCTCTGTTTACACAGGGACAATCAGGATGCTGACGGCTATCATAAAGCACTATTGGATCCACGGAGGGAAACTTATGAAATATTGTCATCACCTCCTCATAGGACTTTGGAGGGATCATAGAAATGAGTACTGCCAAGGAATACAGGGCACATTGGAACCAGAGTACAGCAGCACAGCACAAATCTCACCAATAAATCTCAGACACAATATCAAACTAGTGACACCCAAAGAGTTGATTTAAGGGAAACTGGAGGTAAATGGGTCACAGAGCCCCAAGTTTCCACATTAGAAAATAATACGCACATATTTCCAACTAGGAACTTAATTTCCAAATGCCAGACTCTGCCAGGTCCTCTGAGCTCTCTGCAATTCACCTGCTAATGTACTGATGAGGATGGAATATACTTTAAATTTGAGGGTGGCCCTCTCAAATTCTTTCTGCTGCTTTTCCAGCTCTCCTGAAATATCTCAGTTATCTCCTGGCCCTTTCTCATTCTCAGCATAATCCTTCAACTCTCTTTTCCATATAATCTTCCTTTCCATTACTCTAAAGTTTTTACCATTCCATAAAGTTTTGTTCCTCCCTCACAGCTCTCTTCCTCCCACTGCTCCCAGGTTTTGGAAAAGAAAATAGGTTTTATTCATCCATTGTGTCATTCCTGAATCTTTCCTTCTGCGTTGTTTTAAACAGTCATTTCCTCATATCTAGATTGTCTACCTATTGATAAGGTGCTTGAATATAGTCTCACTCACATACCTTCCCCAGTATCATTCCTCCATTTTGCACTTGATTGTATTCAAAGCTTAAGGAAACTTCCTGCTATCACTGCCTTATCTGGTGGGCAGCCAACCATAGTGACCTCTTCACATTGTGCCAAACAAATGCATCTCTTTTCTCCTTCCCCTCCTTCCTGATATCTCTGCTCTCGAGGATATTTTCCAGTTAGTTCAAACTATTTCTGAAAACCAAATCCAGCAGATCTACCCACAGAAAATGAACGCATACCTACTTTACAGTAAGTTCATGGTGCCAGGATGTTAGGATAACTAAACTGAGGTTTTACTATCACATGCAAGTAAACATGCGTGTGTATGTGGTGTGTGTTTATATCTGTAACCTGTGGCCAACTTGGATCCTCCTGTGCTCCAGCGAACCTGCCATCTCCCTCAGAGATGCCTCCTACGTGACTTTCTTCTTTTAGTCACCCACCATACAGCTATAAGCAGAAGCTTAATAAAGCTATCAGACTCAGATACTTCTAAGTTGAGACATCAATGTACTACTTTGCCTCCCCTTCCTGCACCACACGACCAAGACCGCTCCAACCACCCTCACTAGCGGCATCTCTCCGAGGGGAAGCTTAACACCCAAGATCAAGCTTCCCTCCGGGGGCCCGCGCCCAGCTCGCCGCTTCCTGCGCGGGCGGCTCCGCATCCCCGGAGCGCTGCTGCCACCTGCTGCCGCGCCGCCACCGCCCGGGCCCGGCCCCGCACGGCCCGGCCCCGCGGGGAGCCACACGACCCCCTCGGCTGCGGGTTCCGGCGGCCCCGCGCAGCCCGAGGGGCTGGGAGCCTGCCCTGCACGCCCCGAAGGAGCGGGATCCATCCCTGCCCGGCTCGCAGCCCCGCGCAGCCGTCCGTGTTTGCCGCACGCTCCCCGCGGTAATTCAAGTTCCGAGCTGCAGCAGCTACTGTAGAGTAATGGTGAAAATAAGAGAGTTACTAAATCTTCCCGGAGCGTACTCGCCAAATGGGTAGTGTGGGCTTAAAAGTACCGGGAGGAAGTTTCAAAGGAAAATGTAGTTAAGAGCCCCGCATCTGGCAGCTTTAACTCTTTATGAACCGCGGGTGGTTCTTTCAGGGTATCAGGTAGGTTATCCCTGGCCAGTAAAATCACATTTATTAAAAACAGCTGTTCATCCATTCACTGATGACTTCTAATTTCCAATTAGTACAAAAGTCTACACATGCATTTAAAACTATTGTAGTTCCAAATTCAAATCTGCAAGGAAACTTCTCCAGAGAGCAGGGGAGTTTAATTTTAGGTCACTTATTTTTAAGGAATAGATAACAGGTTAAAGTAGATGATAACCATCTCTCAGTGGATTCTCCCACTACATTAGCAGTTAAAGAGATATTTCTTACAAATTTATGTAATTAAGTGGCATCTGAACCAACCTGTAAATGCTGAAAACTAAAGTTGTAATAAAAATTATGCTTTGTTATTTAACCAATTGCTACATTACTGCTCAGTGTTTACTACTCTAAATCCTCCTCTTCTACATGTCAAAATCCTTCTCATCCTAAAACCCTAATAGTATCTAAGTGTAACTGCTTTTTAATGAGCTCCCAGTGGATCATACAGAAGGCCGTTATGACATCTGTACCCCTGTTTTGCTCTAGTCTGTCAAATGATGAAACAATTTTTAGAAATCTGACAATTCTAAGTTTTCTACTTCAATGTTATATTGACGGCATTTCTTTTTTACAGCAGAAAAAAATAGAGTGGTTCCCACAGACAATATACAGAAGAAGAATTAAAACTGAATAAATCTATCCTGTAGCAAAGGAAGACTACTTGTTGTGATTAAAAAACAGAAAAACTGAGTTAACTGAACTTCAAGCACATCCCATAATATAATAAAGCCCGTTGATTACTACAGGGGCCTTGCAATTCCCGCACAATGGAAATCCTGTGAGTGGAAGGCTCCAAGATCTGTCTGTGTGTCACATTGCACTGTGGTGTGCTCACACACAGTATTTTGTGCATGTCCATGAACAAACACACAAAGTACAAATGTAATTCTTGGAATGAGGTTTTCCCCATGATTTTTCTTAGCTAACCTCGTTCCATGCGCTTAAATACACTTGACATTCTTGAAAGCCCCTAGGTGTCACAAGTTCAACCAAGAATACAGAGGCTTTGATCCATTTGTTCCATCAACCTATATTTTCCTTCAATTTCAGCAACTGCTTTGATTTGAGTGTTTAAATCAGCTGTTTAAATGAAACACCCTCTCAGCTGGTAAGAAAGACACTTCAGACACCTTGAAACATGACATCAGGGAGAAGTCTAAGCCACAGTTCTTGAATCAGAATGGCCCCACACTATTACCATGGAGCTTTTCTAGAGTTGTACTGACTTAAATCACACCTGAACTCAAAACAGACTAGAAAAAAGGCAATTTACAGTGAGTTATATCTCCAAAATTATGACATACCCATCAGAGTCAGAATGTGGTGTTCTCCAGGAAAATTTAGGATCATTTCTATACCATGTCACTTTATAAAAGGGATGGGGGGAAATGCAACCGTGATTTCAGACATAATACAGGGGGGAATCATTTAAACTGGGCTGGGCACAGATTTCACACTCACTATGTGCCCATCAGAAGTGACACCGGGTGACTGCATTCCCAGTACAAAATATACACAGTGACCATTGCTCACTGGTATGGAGTAAAGTGCAGCTAAAAAAGTGCCGTGCCATACCACAGGAGAAAAGTACAGCACAGAGGTGGTTGGGATAAGACGTCAAGAATCCTGAGGAACAGAGAGATTTAGCACAACACAGATAAGAAAGGACTAAAATAATCATCTAGGCATAAGAGATCATCATAATTTTAATCTTCTGTACAAAAGCACTTGAAAAAACACGAAGCATGCAGATGTCAGTGCTTGGAAAATAAAAGCCTCCCTTTTAAAACTATCGATCTGAAGTGCACACAGAAATGAGCTATACAGTGGGGATCAGATATGCACTGAATTCAGTCCTCGCTCCCTGTTGCATATTTGTTAAGCGATTTCTTCTTATTACTTTTTAATTCATTATTGCAAGTGTAATCTCAGTCAAGTCAAATCACTTCATTAATTAAAAGGGATTGAAAAGGTCCTTAGCTCCTGGATCCCACAAAGGCCCAAAAGCTCAGGCCCGTTTACAGGAGGTCGTATTTCATTTGCTGCCTGTGTCAAGGCAGAGCCCGTCGGGCCTGCACCGGGCCCCAGAGAGAAGCCAATCAATGTCTGCTCGCTAAAGCCCCTCGCACGAATCCATTTAGGCAACGTGGATGCTTCCTGTCGAAAAAAGAAATGGTCTCTTGGTATCTCTGATAGAAATTAGCCATGAATTAAGAGAAGCACAGTTGTTTTGGAAGAAAGCCAGGACCAGAATTAATAGGCCATCTGAGCCTCTTGAGTGTTGAATCCCATTTGTTAGCAATTCTTTATGAAAAGCTTCCCTTCCTTACACTAGTTCAGACCAAACTCTGTACGCTGTCTCCTGAAACTAGTTAAATTTTAACCAACTGGGAAAATATCAAAGAACACTGTCTTTTGTCAAACACATAATTTTAGAAACTTGCTTCCTATTTGTACTACGATTACCCATTTTCCCCTCTCTTTCCTTGAAAATACATTTTTCCTCGTGACTCATCATCTCTCCGTGCTTAGATGTAGCAGGAACACTGACACAGATGGAGTTGCACTAGTCACAAGTTTGGCTCAATATAACTTCACCAATTTTGGCAGAATCTTGTAAAGGCTTTCACTGTACATTTAATTGCTATTACACTGTGTGAATGGAATAATCCATCTTGTTGCCAGTCGTCCTAACCTCAAAAGCTTTGCGTATAAGTTTAGTAGCAATGAAATTAAAGAGCTTTTAGAAGTCTCATTTTAAAATGCTCTAAACTCTCATTTTTGCAATGGACAATTCAGTTCAAGGCTGGTTTTCCAAAGTTAGAAAGTTAGTTGAATCTTCTCCCATTTTTGGTGTTTAGGCATAAGAATTGCAGGGCAAGGGGTGGGGGGCTCGTTTGTTTGTTTTCTTCCCAGAACTTGACTTCAAATTCTGGACTAATTACTAAAACTTGTAGGTTTTACAGAAAACTTCAGGTCTATTTTTCTCAGAAGACCTTGTAAGGACATCTCAAAAGTTCATTACTGACAGCTAGGCTGCTCAATCCTTAAGTGAAGCTGTGTGCCCTGGAAGCCAGGAATGATGTGCCAGTGGAATCCTTAGCCTCAATATTCAATCACACAGAAAAAGAAACCAAACACCAAACCAAATCTAACAGCTCCTCTATATTCTCCTCAGCCACCTTGTTTCTTTCAGAGTTTTGCTCTGCTTACTTGGGGTATCACATTTCCCTTTTCAGACTGTAATATTTACTGGGTTCTGCGTTTTTCATTCTACTCATACCATCCTGGGGACAATAAGACATTAATCCAGGTTGATGTTTTGTGTGCCCAGGCTATGCAAATCAATAATTTGATAATAATATTTATAAGCATATAATTGGGTCTGTGATTAGTTTTAGAAACATAAGCTAGCTCTAAGAATCTCACTTGGTGATAGCAAATAGTTAGAGTAGTAAATGGGTTTTTAATAATTTTTTCAGAACATGTTGATTTTGGTTATAGGGAAGGTTAAACCTGACCTTTATTGGCTTCTCTCCTGCAGAGAAGTAGGCAGTTTTACAGCTATTTCTCTCTTTCAGACACATCCACCCCATGAACTTGCAGGACAGAAGACATAATTTGTGTAATTTAATTTTTAATTGTGAGTGGAAAGAATTTTCCGGTTTCTCTAAACAGAACCAGCCAAGTGATTACTTGGCTACTTCCTGACTTCTCATTTGTTCTCATTATTTTCAAAGGCCTTTTTTTAATTGATTATATTTTGGATAAGAAATAGCAGAATTTTAACAAATGTCCCTGCCAGTCTTAATTCTAATTGCAGTATCATTTCATCATTCAGTAAGTCTTGGCAAAAATACTCCGCACATTAGAGCACACACAAGAATCCTGTAAACAACTAGTCTGCCAGGCATCAGCTCTAATTCTTTTTCACTTGATTTGCATTGTCTGATTTTATTATCAAGCAGAAGATATCCATTTCTAAAACAGTCCACCATATTAATGTTATTTTTCTCTGAAGCAGACCTTAGTATTTAATCATCTCTGATCTGTTCACATATTTGTTACAAAAAGAAAATCACACAATAATTTACTAAACACTTGAGGAGAAAGAAAAAATTTATACATTGTGTGTCATTACTGTTTTTTAAGCTATTTCAAGACTTTAACTGCCACTGTAAAACAAGGCAATGGACCCAACCCCTTGGAAACTCTGAATAAACTTCTCCATTTGAAAGCATATTTTGCTAGTGGACATTAAGCATCATGAAGACAACTGTCCCACACACCTTTAGCTAATGGAACAAAGTAACATCGTCATTATATGACCAAATATCATAAAATCCTAAATTTTGCCATAACTGCCTGACCTCATTTTATACCACATAAGTTGCAAACAAACCCAAGCCAATCTCTTCTTCAGGCCACTGAAACCTCTCCAAGGATGCAGTGACTACTCTTGCTCTGAGGAGAGAGGACAAGGTCTGAGATTTTTTAAACATCAGGTTGTCACAGGACAGGCAACAAATGTGTAGAAGTAGGAGGAGAATCCTGTACAGCAGCAGGATTCCCACCAAGGGTTGGACCAGCTCAGCCAAATGCTTGTTCTCACCCTCACTCAGCAGAAAAGAGGAAAGGAAAAATGCACTCAGTCCAGCTGCACTGTTGGAAGACAGGTGCAAAGAGGAATTCTTAGAGATAAATGGAGACAAGAGGTTCACTGTAGAATAAAAGTGGTTTAATCACAATTATTTCCCAGAGCTCAACTAAAGACAAAGAAAAGAACCTAGAGCATAAAGTGAACCATGAAGGTTTCACGACTGCAATTGCAATTTAAGGCCACAGAACAAAAGAGCAGAAGGAAGGATTTGCCTGGTTACAAGCTATGAGGAATCTAGAAGTGAGATCAGCTTTAAGGCCTCCCAAAGGCTGCTTCTCCTGCATGCTTGTCTCCATTGCAATGCCTGGTGGTTCCTCTCAGCTTTGCAGCTCAGTGAAACAAATGTTCACAGAACACAAACGTGCAATTTCTCTGAAACACCTTGCTCTGGTCAACTGCCTTGATCTGCTTCTAAGAGCCCTGTGCCAGGACACAAGAAACCTTCTATTCTGTCTGCTAAATGTCCACTCAAAAATCCCAGTTTCTGTTCCGTAAGAACACCATATCCCAGCCTGACACCTCTCTAGAGGCTGCAAAATACTCTATGTTTGGACAGTTTGTCAAGTTTCTCTTATCTTATGGTCTCAAGCTAATTCTTTTCAAAGTTCTTCTCCTCTTTTTGCCTTCTCCCAAGGGAATCCAAGGGGATTAATTGATTTGGAAAGGTGTTGATGCCATTAATATGGCTATTATTGCTAGAGTGGCTCTGAGGACAGCGCAGATTAGCATTGCAGGAACAAATAGGAGCCTAGCAACATTGTTTTAGAGACATCAGAAGAACCAAAATGGATGAGAAGCCCCACTCCCAGCCCTGCCTTCAGAATATTTACCACCTGGTTCTGCTTAAAGATAAAGCAGAAGGCATGCCAGAAAAAAAGTCACCTGTCGGTGGTCAAAAGCGTTACAAAAAGTAAAGATATTTCATGACACAACCCAGCAGAAACTCCAGTCTGCCTTCATGTGGCCATAATCCTCTGGAAGGGAAGTAGCACACAACATGCACAAAGCAAGTTACTGAGGCACAGTATTTAAAGTATTTTGATTTTAAGCCACCTTTCTTTTCAGCCAAATACAAAGCAAGTCCGAAAACAAATAAGAGGCTAAGCTGGTAAATGGACTGAAGAATATTCCTGAAGCCAATAGAGACTCCCTAGATTTTAGTTTTGTGTCTGTTACAGGTACAAAGGGTAGAAATATTTCATCTTTTTCAGAAGTAGAATTCAGGTAGATACAGAGCAGTCTCCACTTCCTTTGCCGTATCAAAGGCATCCCCAGAAAAGGTTTTTTAGCTTTTTGTACTTTCCCTTTCTACAAAGCTGAAACATTAGAGCCTTCAGTTGGATCCCATCTTTCCTGACAATTTATGCTGTGCTAAGGACAAAGCAGAAGAGCCCCTTGAGCAACTGAATTTTTGCATACATACTTTAGAGTCTGTAAATCTTGCTTTCAGTCAGATCCTTCTTAAAGCATAAGTGCAGAGAAAACTTTAGAACTTGTATTACCATCACTCAAGGACACAGTGTGATAGCAAACATCATAGCTGTAGCTGTGAAGGACCTTTACAACACAGGAAAGCCAGAAAATTAATTTATTCTTTCTGCAAAAAGTAGCAAAACACTTCCACTGTCTGCAGACAAGCAGTTCTGGAAACTGGAGGTCAAATAATGTTCCCAGACGTTTATATACTGCTCTCTTAGGTAATGTACCAAAAGAGTTACTCCTAGAGGTCATAAAGACTGCTCTTGGTCTATGGCAGACTGGTCTTGGTCTATGGTAGAGCACCAGCAATGCTTGTTTTCATGAAATGTCTAACTTAATATTTTGAGGCCACTGGGCCTCTAACCTCTTAATTCAAAATTTATTAGTAAAATATGAAGTGTGAGACAACAGGTGCGTAGAGAAAGCTGTAGCTACACAGAGAAGAACTCACAGGGTTTGCTTCCTTTAGAAAAAGGGAATGGCAGTGTGTGACTGCCACCTATGTCCTGCTAAGTGACTTTCTGAACCTCCCACCTTTAAATCTTCAAAAGGTGTGGCACACATGCACCTTGGCAGCTTTCTGATGACTGGAGTTTAACACCTTGACTTCAGCAGTATTTCTGTCTGCCCCAGCAAATCAGGAGAGCGCTGTCAGCTGCAAAGAAGAGGGGAGCTCTTCAGAGGAGGAATAGCTGCCTACAATTCTAAATGACTCAGTGAAAGCCATTATCACATGAAGGCCAACCCAAGGAGGGGTCTTCTCAAATTTCCTTTGAATATCTCTCTCAAGCAACTACACTTTACGCTGTCTAGTGCTAAAAGAACCCCACCAAATTATACAAACAGAATTACCTTTTGTGTGACTGTCATTTAAGAAGAGGGTCTTGTACCACGTGGTATTTACAGCCATTTCAAAGTGTTTTATACTCCCAGAGCAGTTAAACAGATTTTTATGCATATATGAAGTATGAACCCTTCATTAATAAGGGAGTGTGGTCCATGGCAGTCCAAGGTGAAAACCCACAATTTTTGGGGGCACTTTCACCACTGGAGTCAGACTAAGGTCCCAATTAAGCAAGATATTCGGAAAGTACAGAAACTCCATTCTGTCACTGTTCAGCAAATACTTAAACTAGTTCTTTCCAGAGTGCCCAAATGGCAAATGTGTCCTGCTCAGGTGCCAAAAATGCTAGCTTCCCCACATTATCACCTAAGATGCTGTTCAGGTTCACTGGGAAACCAAAATAGTTGCAATGAACAGCTAAAAAGCAATTTTTCTTCTCATTAGCTTCCTTTCCCCCCCCCCTTCTCCTTATGTTTATTTGTTTCTTTCTCCTTCATGCTGTAGCAAACTTTGGCAGTGCTGCAGAATGCTGATGAGACACATGCTTACTGTGTGAAATCCCAACAGCTATTTTTGGCCAATACCTGGCATGAACTGCCTCCTCGTTCAGGACTAAGGGAGTTGGCTTATCAGGCTCCCTTGAAAAGTTTAGTGCTTCCTTATGACTCGCCAAAAGGCTTGCAAGTTTTATAAAACCAACATCACATTATTGACAAACTCCAGCAGCCCTCTGAGTATTCCTAACAGTAGGGTGACTTTTCCTTTGAGAACACAAAAATCATAATAAAACACATTTTATTGCATCTCTAAAAGAAGACCAATACTGTATATGTAAAATGCTTGCTCATTTACTTTGTCACAGTTTTCTTCTCTGTTGATCAAGTGTAGCCTTATCACAAAAGACAATTATATAGTCTTCCCAATGCAGTATTTTCCAAGATGTCTCAATGCTGACTTGTCACATTCCTCAGACTGCATTGAGAAATGCTTGCCACTGATGGCCTCCTGTCCCCTGTGAGAAGATATCCATTAACACCCAAACGGAAGACCCGAAATATATTTCTTAGAATCATTTAGACTGGAAAAAACCCTTAAGATCATGAAGTTCATCCATAAAAGCATGACAATCTCTCATGGCAAAGAACTAATTCCACCACATTTCAGGCCTCCTTATGTCTGAAGGTTTATGAACCACAATTTCAAAGGCACTCCTGCTACTTCTGAACGCAAAGACTCAAAGACTTTTCTTTTTAATTCCATCATTTATATAAATAGATGATTCAGGAAGCGTTTGACTTAAGCAGTGACTGCCTTTTTATGCCTCCCAATCTCCAATTCATGTTCAAAAGAGGAAAGAAATGGAACCACTGGTGAATAGGATGTGTTGGAGGCATTGTTTACCACCAAGTTGAAGGCTGGAGTGTGGATAGACTTGCAGTTCATATCTAACCTTTTGTGATCACTAAACTACCCATTCTAAATACAGCTTCAGAAAGGAAAAAAAAACTGAGGAACAATTTAAAGGTGGTTTCTAGAGACAGATAAATAAGTCTGATTACATTCATTCATCTAAAAAAAGGCTTCTGTCCATTTCCTCCTGGCCTTGAAAAGCTTCTTGATATCCCATTCACTTCTTTGACACATGAACCAAGTCCCCCAGACCACACCGACCACAGGAAGAGGTTTCACGGCTGTGAGCTCGGATCAGGACAGTTTTTCTGTTTTGCTTTGTTAACATGATAAAACACAGCGTTTTAACACAGGGAACAGTCAGCAGGAGGATGTGTTTCATGCTCCAGCCACCTCATTTCATGAAGTTTAGTCAGCAGCTGTACCAGAGCCATTTTAATCAAATAGGTCACTAAAGGATCTTCCTTTTACCTTGAAAAAATATGGTCAGGACTTTACCTGAGCTGTAAGGTTTGAATTTCATTAGGACTTTAAAGTGGATTTTATAT
Source organism: Phainopepla nitens (assembly GCA_013400175.1). Classification (NCBI taxonomy): domain Eukaryota; kingdom Metazoa; phylum Chordata; class Aves; order Passeriformes; family Bombycillidae; genus Phainopepla; species Phainopepla nitens. Next base: position 17,674 of record VXBQ01000188.1, read on the forward strand.
TTTTTTTTCCATTCAAATACAACTAGCCTTCATTTTTCAGCACATCAATACAGCAATTTGCATAAAGTATTGATTAAAAGTCATTACAAGCACAAAATGTTAATTACACCAATTAATTCCCAATCTGTTTGTACTTTAAGCTTTTTTTTACGTTCAGCACAGAAGGTTAAAGCAAGAGTGAATCAGTCTTAGCTTTTCTCTGGGGACAGCTTTTTACTCATCCTGTAAATATCAATTTTTCTGTATGAACAGCCTTTTTCCTCCTGGTTGTTTCATAATTCTCCACACTATTTCAAACCCTTGGTTACTCATCACCAAACAGGTTCCTTGCAGTCATCATAATTAGTCTGTGGCTTTGTAAATAACAGAGGAGGAAAATGTCCTGAAGTGCCCCAGCTACCAGATGAAGGACGTGATTTCTCTGGGACTGGTACAAACTCAGAGTCCTGAGCAGCTCTGAAAAGTCAGATCTTAACACTGTTATTGATCTGATTCTATTCCCCACTTTCCCTTCTACAGGAAATTTCATGTAATCAATTTGTGGAGACACCTTGATTCTTGCAACATCTTTTCTCCTGCTCCCAAGGATGGCTGTATCAAGTTCTCTCTAAATATTTCAACCCAGTCCCATTACATCATTTTTGAGGGTGTAAGCAGGCCTGTTACTCTTATTGTCCAAGAAAAACAAAACAACTGCCATGTCCATATTTTCACCTGTTCCTTTTCATCTCCCTCTAACAAACCAAGAAATTTGGTTTCCCTCTTAACCTATGAAAAACCTCTAAAAACAAAACAAAACAAAAAAAACACTAAAAAAAAACCCAAAGGCAAAAAAAATCCATTTCTCCACTGACTGACACACCTGCTTCACTAAAACTGTCTTTGGTCTGAGACCTTTGAAGGCAAAGACAATCTAGGTTGCTTGTATATAACCCAGCAATTGCTCTCAGTTGACCATACTGATGAGGATAGGTGGGAAGACAATTTTGCATTTTCTTTACACTGTTAGGGACAACAAAGTCTGCATTAATGTAATAATGTCAAATCCACAGAGTATATGCAATGAAGGAAATTATAAAAACCTATTCAATGACTAAGAAAAAAAATTCACTTTGCACTCTACAGACATATCCAGGAGCAGCAAGAAAAGAATGTGCATTCACTGGAGGCAGATTTTAAGTTACAATAGTACTTCTTCTGACATGAAAGTTGGTGCCATGTGGGCACAGACAATGAGTCCACTTTGCTTAAGCTGCCAGTAAAGAATTATAACATCTTTACAAAAGATTTCTTGGATCGAAATACTTGGCGTGCAGCATTTAAAGCAGTATGATAAAGCCCTGTTTTAAGTGATGATACTGTCTCAAATTAAAACAATGAGCTGACTGCTGAATCATTCAGTCCTGATGGCTGCAGTGCACAGTTTCAAATGAGGATTATGTCCAGATGTTCAAAGTCTTGGTCACTACCACAATAGAAAATCACTTCAGTGTAATGTGACAGCTACCTCTAAGTCCTGTTACTAAATGCCCCCAGAGATCAGCTCACAGAGGGTAGCATTCCTGTTTCAAGACAGCAGAATTCAGAATAAGACTTCAGAGTTTCACTGAGCAATCTATTTTTCCACCAGAAACTAAGTTAGTATTTGTCATCTCCATGCAGCATATCCACCATTTTAGCAAGACTCATTCTGATCCCTCAAGCCTTTTTCACATTTAGCCCAGACATTTGGTGTCTATACAGGTAATTCTCCTCTTTTAGCCAGCATGAAAAACTACAAAGTTTTGAGAAAAACACTGAAATGAAAGGCAGCCACTGAAGATTTCCAAGATATGCAGATAACTTACCTAGACTCAGACTGAGCACCTCTAATTTCCCACATATTGGTCAATTAGAGAAAATGCCAATGTGAGAGATATTTCTGGAGCTTAATATAACCTTCTGAGATAATCAGAACATTGCAAAATTAACTCTGCTGAGGAATAGTTTGGACTCTGTGCTCATGTAACCCAAAGAACTCATAGGTAAAGTACCCTACAAAGTTATGTGATAGCAGAATACACGTAAAAGTTCATGCAACAAAGAAAGATTTAGAATACAGACAAGTCGTCAGTATAAAACCCTCCTGTCTATATGGCTGATGCAACAGAGAAAAGCAGTTTCTAAGGGGTTTAAAGTTCAAAGAGCTTTTGGGTTTGTTTTTAAACCCAGAAAGAGATTAACAATGTCTTTTGTGTAAAATCACAGGGTCCTGTCCCAAACTTTGGAAAGCTGGCTCCACGCTAAGCTAATCAGCATTTCCAAGTAAAATTATCTACTGTAAACTATGCATGGTAAAGGCCAGTAAAAAACAGGGCATGCAAACTTTATAATGCTGGAACTCAGAACTTCCTGACAGTTGTAGCTTTTGTAGTAGACCACAGAATTTTAACAGCTGGAAAGTTAGAGGTATGATTTTAGGTTTTGTTTGTTTGGGTTTTTTTTAAAGGTAAAAATCTCTTTGAATACCATTGTAGTAATAACTACAGATATAAAGCAATGATCTTTGATATTAAAAGATACTTAAAAAAATACCAGACACACACCTTTCCCTCCCTCCTTTTGGAAGGGATTTTGTGGTTCACAGAAACCATCTGGCTACAAGTAATTGAGTGCATAATCCTTTATACTTGCATCCATGCCCTTCCAGCACCATCTCTTTAGAGATGAAAGTCTGAGGATCTGGCTCTAGGCCCAGTCAAAAGGGAAAAAGCAAGTGAATGGAGCTGACAACCGTACAACCTAAGTCTGAGGCTGCATTAACTGCTCTATATCTTCTTTTTTATGTTCTTGAAGACCAATGGCAACAGCTGACGAGAACCTCAGAGCCACAGCTCCAATGGTATTGGGAAGAACAGTGAGAACTCAGGCTTCAAAGACATCTCTGGCCTCCCACACATCCCCAGGGGATGAAAGATTTGGGCAGGAATCAAACTCATTCACTGAAGAGATTTTTGTCTTGTTGCACTCCCTTGTTTCTGTGGGAAGATATTATCTGCATGAGGAGTACCCAAAACACCAGACTATAAATATCTTCTCATCACTGGGAATCACCACCATCCATCAGAGGATTATCAGAGACTGGTTTATGAATGAGTCAGACTGCAGACCTAGTATCATTTATGAGTGAGGGCAGACATGGATATTTCATGCAGGTCAGACAAAGAGAGCATACGATTTTCTGTCATGATCATTTATGAGGTCCTGACCTTAATGCAACCTCTCTTCACAGCGCCTATGACTTGTTTTCTTTGGTAATTTCAGTGAATTAGCTTTTTTGCTTAGCTGTCTAAAGTAATTTTTATCACATGCAAAAGCCTTTACACGAAGCAACAGAACAGCTTTGCTTCTTACCTTTAAAAAATCTCCTTTTTTTTCCTGCATATTGATACAATTTCATAGTCAGGACAATTTTCCATAAACTATTTTCCACTCCACTGAATGTTATGTCGCTCTACATGAATATATTTCTTGGTTGATGCTAAGGCAAAATATTGCTGTAAATGCTGTATTTTCATAAATGCTATTCTTTGACTTTTTAATAGACTCATTCCATGCATACTATCAGTACCAAGTCTTACTGATGGATCTGTATTAAGCTGCCAGCATAATTTCTTCTGTTGTCCCCAGAGCCTCCACAGACGAGTCAAAGGGAAAAAAGATCACTGGCTTTTCTGTATTTCAAGGCAACAAAGTGATCAAGACAGAGAGTAGAATGATTTGAAAAACTCCAGACAGCAACACAGAAACAGAGAAAAGGAATTTGAAATTTAATAGTGCTAAATGGGAAACTGGGATTTTTATCTTTCAGTCCATTAAAAAAAAAAAGAAGTAAAAACAACACAGAATGGCCAAATTCAGAGCCACCTGTAGATATAAGTAAGTTAAATAACAATAAATTAAAGCCAGATCCAGCTGTACATTTCCAATAGCATATGATATATGAGAAAACCCTATGGTTGTAATGCTAATAATGCAGGAGATGTAAGAAAGCATGGTTTTACCAAATTTATACGATTTTCAGTATCATTTGGCTCACATTAGGGGACACATTTTGTACACTTCTGCATTAGTTTAAATATAAATTCTGAGTAATTGATTCCAGGGTTATATTTCTCTAAAGGAAACTAAAGATCAGTGTTGCCTAGACTTGTATCTGAAAAAGGCCCAAGAATAGTATCCTTCTTTTATTCTAGCTTTTCAGCATGTTGGGAGCAATTAAACAAAATGCTATAAATCCAGATGCAGCAACTTTGATTCTTCATTCACATAAATCTTAACCAAATTTTTCCTTGGCTTTTTAAAATTTATGGTTACAAATATGCTTCCTTTTACTTTGTTCATTTTGTAACTGCCTAGTTATATACTCATGAGCACAACCTCTTATGCCTTATCAGTCCCCTTGGCCTTTTTAGGGTTTCTGAAATGTCATACAAAGAGCTCCCTGTTTTTAAAAAGGCATCCATTAATACAGAGGCTGAACTTCTGAGATGCAAGTTTTGTCACTTTTTGAAAATAACAAACCCATAAAACTGTATTTTCAAGTTGTGCTCTATTTGTTCTGAGCCACTGCCAAATATGAAATTGCAAATAACACACGCTGCCTTTAATCATGTAGCTTAGATTATATATTAAAATAACACAAACTGAAAGTGAGTTCATACACAGTTTTGTCCTGCTTTCTATTTACTCACGAATATTGTCACACTTTTAAAAACAGTCTCAAAGTGCTGTTAATGCAACCCCATATCAGGAATAAAGACCTTGGAAAAAGATTCTGGCCATTTCCTGTTCTATTTTCTTTGAAAGACTATACCTTCCAGTATAATTCAGGACAAGAAGGGTGTAAGGTAGTTCTGCTTGCAGGTGAGTTCTGCAACAAGACTTCATATCCAGAGACAACAAAGGCAATAGTCTTGCATTCTTTATTTGAGTTACTATTCAAGTCAAATCTCACAAAAGGCAGGAGCTAAGTATCAAGGAGTTCAGCTCTCCAGCTACTTTTAGCGCATGCTACTCAGAGTTTTACACAGACCAACTGAGCACATGGCCCTTTGTGGGGCTGGAAGGCTATCACACACAGGGAGGAAACGAGATGAAGCTCCTGCAGAGTAGTCCAAATGCATTTGATCACACCTATTCATGACTCTGCAGTCTTCTGCAGTTTATTTTTGCAGTCTGTCACTGCAGAAAACACCTGACCTTTTGGGAAGGTCTTTAGCCTCACTCTTTAAAGACTTAATGCAGGGGGTACAGGAGACAAGTGACAGTAACAACAGCAGTCACAGTATGAGCCATTCCATAAGAACCAATAAGAATCTTATTAAAGCTTCTCACTCATATGAAGTTTGGGACATAGTTTATCATCCTAATTTTGGGTTTTAAAGCTAAGGCTCCACCTCATAAAAACACACGAAAGGGAAACACATTCACAAGAAGCATCAGCTTCAGTATTGGAAGACAAACCAGGAACTCCTTGGGAGTGCACAGAGCTAAAATCAATTTGCCTAACATTACCTACAATGTTGTGTTATTTATTTCTTAAATACCCTTTGCTTCCTTCACTCGTAGCAGAAATGGTAGCTCAGAGGTGTTTGCTGATCGGGTGTCGTTTGAAAGTTCCTTGTGGTGTCTTGAGGTACCACTACGTGGCTAAATTGGACTGAAATGGGGAGGAAGGGGAGTCATTAACAGTAACTATGCCTGCTAATTAGGCAGCCACTGGCACACAGGCAATGTATCATCACCTTGACCTGGTGAAAACTCTCAGCTTTTAAAGTTTAAGGTCTCCATCACCGTACTTCATATTATTTAGAGCTGAAATCTTTACCCTCTAAGACCTTTACCCCTCAGAATGTTTACCCCACTCATCCTGGAGCTGCAGAGAATCTGAACATTCTGCTTCCCAATGAGCATCTTTAGGTCACTATTAAAGCAATTTATCTGGGAACAGTGTGTGTATGGGCAGACCATGGGGCACAAGTTGTGACTAGACCTTCAGTGTCATTGTCATATTCAGCCAAGTACGGATCCTAAACAATGCTGCTGCCAAGAATATGGTCCTAAAATGCTTGAAAGGAGCAAAGACCAAGATGGAATAAAAAGTTTTATTCCCCTTAGTTTGGCATTAAGGTAATTAGTATTGAAATACAGGCTTTAGTATTAATATCCACAATCCAGAAGTGCTATTAATAAATTAGAAATGAGAAGAGCCTCAAGAATAACGAAAATTTGGAAGATACTACATGATCACTAATGTACAGCTGAATCTGCACCTGAACAAGAGGCTAGGATGTAATCTGTGATTGCAGTCTGTACATAAATGAGTAACAGATTTGGATAAGAAAAGTCTTCAAAGCCAAAAGAAGTCCTAGTGTCAGGAAACCAAAATTAAACAAAGGTATACAAGTACTAGAAATTAATCTCATTTGAGAACAACATTTGTTAATAATATTGCTAATGGTCAGCATCTGTGAGGGGTTTTTTCACCATTTTAAGCATCTCTTCTGATAGTTTTTCTGCACAGTAGGATTCTGGATTAGTTCCAACCAGAGTATTATATACAAACATCTTTGCATCTTTCTCTTGCCCTATTCATGTAATGCCTACCTGCATCCATTTGCCTTAGGTTCTGCAGCCATATAGCACTCTGATATTTACAAGGCTTTTTTTTTTCCTTCTCCTTCTCTAGACAGGACTGCCGAAAAAAAACGCTGTAGCACATGTTTTCAGCTTTGCTTTATTACTCCTAAACATTTTCCTCCCAGTTGTTTTTAACACATTTAACATGTGTATACAGGTAAACACATTTATTTTGAATTCTATTTTGCATTGAGTAGTCTTCTCACTCAATGAGACTCTTTCCTCTTTCTCCCTCACTTCACTATTTTATCGTTCTTCAACAATGCTACCTTAAGCAAAAACTGAGATTTTTTTCAAAGTAATTATTGGCATGTATTTTAACTTGCTACTGTACCACAATATAAAATGCAAATGGAATGTTATGGCAGAGTAAGATAGAGCTTGATTTTCAAATGTTTGCTTTCATTTTTTTGCACATGCAATTGTTTGCTAGCACAAGTCTATCACATACAGATGGCTAAATATGACTGTACCTCAGCATAATTTATGGTGGCATATTAGAGGCTAGGCTGAAATTGAACTCCTAAAGGTCTAACCCAAGACTCAAAAAACCCAGGATATTTAGAAATAGTACATTTATTTCAGCATGACAAACAATATCCAATACTATCAGAATTCCTACTTCTCAAAGCTTACAAGGTGAGTGCTCAATTAATCAGAGAAAATCAGGAAATATGCTTGCAAGTTTTCTCCTTCACATACAACTTCAGAGATGCAAAGAAACTCTATTGTTCATTTGTCTTTTCATCCAGTTTGTTTCCTGGTAATTTTATTTGATTCCTCTTAATTTTTGCACTGAGAGACGGGAAAGACTCATAAAGAAGATCTTTATAATCCAATCACTGTTATTAGGCTCTGTCACTCTCTCTCCTTTTAATTATTAACAAAAATAACAGGGTCAAACTATACATATTGTAATTGTGTAAGCACAAAATACCTCCAGCCTTCCCTAGGCATAAGAAACAGCTGCACGAAAAGACAATCTATGGGAGGGCAAAAGGCTGCTCCTAGGGCCCAGGTTTGGTTCTTGGTATTTTTAAAATCAGAAAATACATCTTAAATATTATGGATACATTCAAATAACTCCCCTTGTCACATCTGCCCTAAGAAGTATTACCTACAGTATTTATCTGCCTTGTGAGGATGTCTGCAATGTAAGTAATTGTAAAGCGAGCTGGAAACATGACCTCCATCAATCTACAGTACATGCAAATGCTTAATTTAATTTTTCCATCAATTTCCAAATGAATGAGGTTCATTGCATTGAAAAATAAAAACAGCTTGGCCTTTGACTTTGCTGGAGATTACTCTTTCCACATTAATGTCTTCAAGAATGGAGTTTCAGGCTTTGCAAGAATTAGATGAAAAATGTTCAGATGATACCCATTTGATCTTTACACTTTTCCTCTCATGCTTGAGGCCAACAGCACAGAGATGCATTTAAAGTAAGCACACATTCCAAGATCAGCACAGCATACCTCAAGGAGAACTGAAGGCATTAGTGGTAAAAACTTATTGACATGCATTGTCAAACAAAAAGAAGACTGTACACAAAGATCAGAACCTCGCTTGCAGTGTGCACAGCCTGCATAATACATTGGTGGCCTCATCTCCCGTGCTAACAAGCTTTTCCTGTTTAGTGTTCCTGAGAAGAACCATTTAATTAAGCACAGAGATTGAGAGAGGCTGCTCACTATGATTTGAATTTCATTCTGTTTTGCATCCGTTGTCAATGAACATAAATTGCAGAGCTGTTAAAGATAGAACTCAGTCAAAGTTTCACACTGCTTAAGTAAAGCAAAAAGGAATTTAACTATACACATATTGGCATTGCAATCAGCCAGGATGTATGACTGCAGCGTCCAGTCATATGTGCTAGGCTTAATCAAACTAATTTAATCAACAGAAGGGAAGACACAGTAGAACAGGCTTAATGCAAGCTGAGGGTGAGCAGTGAGCCTGCAGAGCCCATCCCTACCTCCCCAGTCCTGGTTGCCAGAGAGATGGTTGCAACACCTCCGTCCCTAGGGCAGTTCTGTGCCCTATATAGAGTGGGGAGGGGGCAGGCAGGCAGAAGAGGCTAATTGATATCAGCTGGCAAGATGTGTTTGCTGGCCAGGTTGGGAAGCCCAAGTCCCACACTCACCTGCTAACATATGCCTTCCGTCAGAGCAAACAGGAGGGGATGCAAGAGTCAGGTGTTTGGCTCAGTGCAGGAACTTCTCACACTGGGAATTTCCACCCAGCCAGGTGACAGATTTAATTCCTTTGTGTTCATCAGCTTGTGCAAAGCATTTCATCACATTCAATTTTTATTCCACACAGAAAAAATGCACTGCATTTATTCAAAACAGGAGAAAAAAGCCCTCATGTTAAAGGACTGATATATGGAATGGAAGCATGTCTGACAGTGCCAACATCTGGAGGCATTACTATTTTAATACCTACTTTCGTATGAAGTGTTTTATTTAAAACATGCAATTTTTTTCTCACCTCCATAAAAAAGGCAACACAATGTAGCAAAGCACTTTTACAGCCTCACTGTTAATCATGTATTTCAGAATAGTAAATGACATTCAGGAATGAGCCTGGCCCCAGTGGTGGTCAACAGCAGATGGGAGGGTAACAGATTCTACCCACAATGTCCCATCAGAATATGGGAAAGTGAAAATGTGTGAAAAGCTAAGAGGTAGCCCTGACAGCAATGAGGGAAGGCTCTTGATGCTATGTGGTGAAAGCAACACAATGGGCCACAAATCTCTTGAAGTTTCAGTTCCAAATTTAAACTCAAAGTTTCTTCAAGAATTTAGAGAGCCTAACTTAAATCTTCCCTCTCATGGGAAGTGAACCAAATTCAAACACAAGGAAAGAATGTTATATCAGCTTTCCCAAATGAACACATCTTCCTTGGCCTTAGGAATTTGGCAGGCAATGCTTCAGGTATAATCAATTTATGCAGCTCTGGCTTTTACTCATTATTAGACTATTTTTCTCCTTCATTGCCCACAATATCTTTGTTTTAATGTCAGAACCCCCTACAGAAAGCACCAAACTGAGGACACTGTCTATGGGCCACATCTTTCTAGCCTTTCCAGGGTATATTAGGCAGCTGCCCAGCAAGTTGTGACCACAGAGAACAAATATAAAAGGTACTCCATAAAAAGCCTTTGCATCAAAATTATTTCTTTTAAGGCATAAGGAGAGCTAGGAATTGCCTCAGATTTCATTAAAAAACAGAGGCGTTTTCCAATATTTTTAAGGAACAACAACAAAAAAATAAAGGGAGAGCTTTCATTTCCTTTTTTTTAAAAAAAAAACATTTATTTGCTTGCCTAGCACCAAGCAAAACAATCCTATTCTATATATTCTCAAGTTAAGCATAAGGGTGCATACCTTTGCCCATTTTTGCTACTCAGACTTTCCCCACTATCTCTCACTCTCCTCAATAAAATTTAATTTTCTGACGGGCAGTACAAACCTACCCAGCACCAAGGCAGGATTATAATGGTTTTCACAAGTAACATGTTTCTGCTGGGAAATGTATTATTTGAAACTCAAACAGCACTAGGACAAAAAGCAAAACTCTCTTCAACTCAATTTAATAACTTAGGCCCCTTAAAGACAAAAGCTTAAAAATCCTTTTAACAATCCCTCTGCCTTTCTGGTCTGTAGCTGTTCTAGACTCTATAAAGATGCCAAAGTGAGCCTTCCTGAACTTACTGGCTATGAACTGGCTGCTTTGTTTTAATCATGGTTAGCTGGTTTGTCTCACAGTGCTCTCCTCACTGCTTCCACCAAAAGGTTTTCAGATCTGTTACCAACATTATAGGTTAACAACTAATGCCAGGGTGGCCAGCAAGAAACCTGAGAGGCCTGGCAATATGAAAGTGATTGATCTCTAATTTTCACTACACTGCTCCACTGGCAGAGACTCAACACTAAATACATGACAGCAACAAGGGGAGTGGAGATGAGTTACAACTTCTACAACTTCTTTACCAAAAATATTATTCCTTCTTTACTTAATGTAACCTCTTATTCCATTAACATATCACCTTTTCTTAATAAGAATTACTGCATATTGTCTCAAGAAACTTGTTTTCAAGTTATACTTGAATTTATGGGTGTAGAGTGATAAAAACTAATTCATCATCCAGGCTCTTTTCTCTCTTTTGGGAATTTAAAATATTTAAAACATATTTTTGTCCCCAAGACAGAGAAAACCTGCAAATTCCTCTCTCTTTTTATTCAAAGCATCTCCCAAACAACTTCTGAGTACATTCTGTTTTCTGCACTGAGAGCAATTGGTCTTCTCATGTTAGACAGTTTTGAAATAATGTAGTTCATTAAAAAAAAAAAAAACAGCAGAAAGGGCTGCAATGATGTTTCCCACCATTTTGCCAAAAATAGCAACCATTTTATTTGTCACTGCAAATTCTTCACTTAGAAAAGTAAAGCAGAAAGTACAGAGCCCTGAATCAAATGAAACAACTTCTAAATAGTCTTCTTCTAATAATTAATAAGACTGGATTTAAAATATCATTTTACTAAATGCAATTCATTTCTTAATTAGGCAAACTGAACATTCCTAGTTTAGAAGCACCCAGTTAATGTCAGTGCTATTTGCTTTTATTTAGTGTCTTTTATCAGTACTTTTGCTTTGGCTGGGTAAACTCCAAAGGTTTCATATTGATGTTTTTTCCTCATTTTTTCACTCCCACTAAAGTGAAAGAAGACAGGTAATAATATAATGTGTGGTAGAAGGAGAAATGCTGACAGACATTGTGTTACTTTGCTTCAATTAGGCTCTAATTACTACTTCTCTTCAATTAGAAAATCACATGAACCAATTATGCCAGATAATATGTGCTTATCCTATTCAAACTGCTCAATGGGTAAGGTCTATTCACATTGATTATCTTCAATTTATGCTTTTAGCCTTTTTTTCTCTTCTGTCTGCATGGCCCATTACAGTTTTAAAGTGGAAGCTCTTAAGCAGTTCTCAGTATTATGATATCATTCATTACAATTGTTATGTTTTGATGGAAGAAAAATTTTGATGCCTTGAATGCAGAGAGGAAAATCTCTTTGGATTGAATATATTCCAATTTTGCTAGTTTGGATAACAATATTCCCATGGTCTTTTAAATAAATATAACACAATGTGGTCTACTGTTAATGGACAGAGCTGAGGGAAAGAGTTGGCTCTCTGGGAACAAAGATTTCAAAACCAAACACAGGTTATTGAACACAAGAGTTTCTCATACACTCTCAGCACAGAGGTGTCAGGCCTCATTTGTGAATGTTCTGCAAAGTGGAAGGCAATCAGCAAAAGCAAAGGGACAACCTTAAAAACCTAGAAACTGAGAAGTCACCACAATATTTTTCTTAATAAATGGGGGAGAAACATTATGTGAATCCTCACCAGCTATAGAACAGTTGAACAGATCTGGATGAGCAGAAAATGCTAGGAAACAACACTGAATACCAGAGGCAAATTGCACTATTTCACCTCTCCTTTTATAAGGATTTAAAGGGATTCTGCTCATACAGGGCTTTATCTATCCTTGTGTTCAGCTGGGGAATGCACTCCTTTTAATCCTCCAAAGACCAAATACAGAACACAAGCTTTGCTGTCCAGCACTCTCCAGAGATGCACAAACACCAGGTAAGCTTCAGCTGATTCCACGTGACACCTATCTCAATCAATGGGATTCTTTCCTGCTTAGAACACACAAACTCCACTCAGACTGCTTTGCTTGAAGAGAATTAATATGCAAAGAGGAGGTTCTGATCATAGAATCATTTAGGTTGGAAAATGCCTCTGAGATTATCAAGTCAAATCTATCCCACTCATCACAATTCTATTAAAGGATTATAATTGGACATAAACTAAAACTATTATATTGTACAATTGCACCAATCCATGCTTTTCCTGACTATTTTAATGAAACCACAAAGACTGATCTGCGTATATGACAAACATGAACGTATAAGTTACAAAACTGCACGCTTTTTCTACATATATTCCATAAAAAGAAAGCTGCTCAGGAATAATAAAATCCTACATCAGTGAAATAAAAACGAGGCAGAAAGTGAAGAGTTACACAAAGGCAAGTTATTTTGTGTAATGTCATGAACATGAAATGTGTATTTGTCAAAATGTAATTACAAAGAACTCTCCATATTACATGATATAATGAGTGCCATAATGGAAGTTCAAACATCACAGGGAAAATAGTTACCTGTGACAGGCAGAATCATTTTTCATTGAATTGTAACTAAAAGATGTAAAAACGGAAATGTTTGTGAGACTGTACTATTCTAAGAATTTACTACAGAATTATATACATTTTAGGTAAGACAAGCCTGTATAAACAAAAAAAAAAAATTGGCTAGCATTATTCTCAGACATCAAAATGCGCTGGAAAGCTCAGCTTTGAAATTTCCTTTCTCTCCATTCCACATGGTTTTGAAGTCCAGATCTAGGTCCTAACTAAAGTCAAGGTCTCACAATAACCTGCTCTCTCCAACAGCAGAAGGGAAAGCAGCCAAGTAAGATAGTTTTGTCAGAAAATTTTCACAGTGGCAGAAATTAAAAAAAGTTTAATATCGGATGCCAAGAGACTTCCAGTCCATCTGCCAGATCAAAGACTGGAGCAGGTTTAAATGAGGACCAAAACTTTTGGAAGCTGATGTGAGCAGAAGTATTTCTCATCAGAATCTTTCTTCCACCACTCAAAATTCAGTAACATTCACAGAGTTTTACCAAAGTTCAAGAACACTTGTCTAGCATTTTGGAGCTATAAAAGTGACAAAGAAACAGAAGTTAAATCTTTTAGGATGCTTTTTGCACTCAAAGAAAAAAAAAATTGAACAGATTTGTTTCAAAGACGACTCATTTCTCAATGGCTCACACCTCTTCTTTTGATAGACATCAAATGTGCCAACTTGACTGGAGTGACTACAAACCTTTAGAACCATTTGCACAGACTAAGACTGAATCAATTTCATTGCCCCATCTCCTTTTAACGACAAGAGTCAGTTGATGTGAATTATCCTTAAAAGTGTCAGCTGGACAAGCCAGTTGTTTTTGTCTGGGTTTGGACACTGGATGGGAGAAACACAAGGTCATTATTTGTTTTGAATATGAAGGATGCTAGGCTACATGAAACTGGTAAAGTTATATCTCTCACCCAATACAAAGCAAACCACCTGAAAGTAACAACTTACACTTGCTGTCATTATTCTGGCTTCTATTCAGAAGTAGAAATATCAGAGTACCAAGAGTTCTGTGAGTAGCTTACTTTATTGCTAAGGAGAAGAAAACCTCTCTAATCCAAAGGGCTTCGTTAGTGGGGAGGTCACACAAAAGGGGCTTCTATCGAGTTCGCACATGCTCACGCCTTAAAAGAACCAAAATTTCTGTTTACGCCTCTTCAGCAGAATTATGTGCTCTCCAACTGGTAAGAAGGAGGAGGAATAAAATTAGACCTTGCCAATACTCGCAATTATTTTGTGGCAGGTATGCTACAGCAATAAAATTGAGGCTAGAGACATGAGGCAGCAATTCAGCAAGGAAAAAGTCACCATGCACACAAAAAAAAGGAAAGAAAATGAGGAGTTTAAAATGCATGTATGCAAATTCATGGTCTTTTGGGTATTCGTAACAGTTTAAAGTGAAATGCAGTTTATGAGCTTGAAGCATTCTCATGGTTAGTTTAAACTACTGTAAATTGCACTGCATTTTCCCCTTATAAATACTACTTAAAAACAATTATGACCCATAAGTAGATGCTTTTACTTGAAATGTTACTCATTATGGAAAGCATTATACCTTTATCATTCACCTCAAAGTTTCAGGAATAGATTGCAAGAAAAGGAAAAGCAGAAATGAAATGTTTTTCTCATGAAGAGAATTTAAGTTGGTCAAGTCCCTTCACAGATATTAAAAGTATGGCATCAGAAAAACTTTTGCATACAAATGGAAACAAACACACAGAAGCCAATAGGGATCCAAGCAGCATAGCAGGGAAGCAGATCCAAAAGAAGTAGAAGACAAGATCCATAAGTTTGTAGCCTATAGTACTTCCTAGTTTTAGGTATGAAAAAGTTTTGAAAGACTTGGGCTTTAAATTTTCAACTTAAATGAAAACTAAGTTATGCTAAGAAGTCAGCTTTGAAACAGAATACTTGAAACTAGCTTTAGCACTAAAAGGAAAATAGGTTGATGCAATTCACTGGAGAAAAGTAGGATTTTTCTCTGTAGACAAATTTTGCCGTGATCAATCACTCTAATAAAGCATCAGATCAGGTATGGACGACTCATGTTTAACAATTATAACTATGGAACCATATCAGTGATGAATACTCTGTGTTGTGAATACAATAGTATTGTATTTTTAGACCACTGTATAATTTCTGGGCACACTTTGATGATTTTACTGGCTACTCACCTATTTTAAAAATCAGCAGGAGACTTGACAAGATTAGGAAAAAAGGTTTCCTTCTCCCTAGATTTATATATGCTCCGTTATATTCATTGTTGTGCTGTTCTGAACAACTTACTCATTGATTTATGGTATGTGCTCTGTAAAACCTTTTTAATGTTTTTATGTGCCCTGCATGTATCTCTCACTTAAAAAAAAAAAAAAAATTCAGGAACATTTTCAAAAATTAAACTCAGTGCCAAAAAAAGTAATATAAATTGGCTGTTTTTTGATAAATTTATACACTCTATTTATTCCTTATTCTTCATCCTTAGGGAAGTAGAGGAAACATCGATGGTTTACATGATGTGCCAAGAGAAAAACAAGTAAAAATAAATTAAAATAACAAGAAGAGGCTCATGCCTTCAGCAGGACAAAAATTTTTAATGTGTCTTTATTCTTTAGGTTTCCCCTCAGTTTTTCTCACTGAAAACATCTCAGGTTGTCCATAAGCTCTGCTCTCACAAGGACAAATTACAAAAAATGAGATGTGCCCATCATTTCAGACAGGCTTAGAATATTAAGCCAAATTGAATATACATCCATGTGTTCTAAAACTTTTGGATCTCTGGCCTTCCCTGCTGTAAAGGCCAAGGGCTTCTCCCTCTTCTAGCCTCCTTCTTGGAAAAGGGGACACTGGAAATGAGCCAGTATAATCTTCCCTCTCTCCCAGGATTAGGTCAGATTTTTCCCTCTGCCTCACTGTACTGCCCTTTGTTTCTCAGTTATTTTTCCTTTCTTACCCCTGAAAGGCGTCTGAAAGTTAAGTACTGGGAAGAAGAAATGCACTGTTAGTAAATTGGAAAGGAAATAACACTCATGTTCTTTCACGATTGTACTCACTCTAATGGCTTAAAGCAGGTGCCACTGCCATACACCACTCAATCTCACTTCCATCCAAAGTACTATGAGTGCTTTTGAAAAAAAAAAATACACTTAATTCATTAAATAACTTTCTCTATTTCTGGGCATTTAGCCTAACCAGCCCTTAGTGCTATTGCAATGCAAGTAATAAATAATAATTCCCTCTCCACTGACTAAGAAAATAATTGTTCCCATTTCACAGGTAAAAAAAAAAATTTCCCAGATTCCTCAGAAAGTCTCCTTAAGCCTATCAAGTGCCACAGCCACAAGATCCCTTTACTTCTTTCTAAGATACCAGGTGACTTCCTCAATTCCATTAGAAATATGGCATGCTACAGAATGGAGCCACAGGAAAAAAAGAGGCAGATTTCCAGAAGACTCTGTTCCTAGGTGCTCTTTGACTGGACCAGCAATTGCAGCAAGTGCTTCTAAGATTGCACATCTGATGCTTGGAGCAGAAGGTCAGAATATCCCTTGTAGTGCTCCATGACTGGGAATTTGAAAGGTGGAGGAGTAGAAGCACTGGAGGACATTCCATAACCCACAAGTAACACTACATATTTGACGTCCTTCACTGTAGTAGCAGAGGCAGGTTTGGAGCAACCCAAACCTTCTTCCCTGTAAAAAAGCAGTCTAAGTCAATGGAGATTCAGAGTACCTTGGATATCAGAGCAGCTGGGAGCCAGCATGAGGAAGCAGGTATACCACAAATGCTGAGGCAGCTGTTACTATCGAAGAGGGTTACAATACACTTAAATAACACTTTTCAAAGGCACTTAGTACATAGAAATTCAAAGTCAGGTTGAAAAAGAAATTAAATGCATCAGATTTAGCACATAATGAAGTGTGTTTTGGGTCTACCTCATCAGTGCAAAAAAAGAGCCCAGCAATACTGCTAGTGTGACATATCCCTGAGACAGAACAGAACATGCTGGGAACATCTTGTCTCAGCACACCGACAAGGTAATGTCGTACATCCCAACCAGGGCTTTGGCCACATCCCCAGCACATTGCACAGGCTCTGTAGTTCTCTACTCTGCATTCACCGTCCCTCAGCTCTTTCAGTCTGAGGCAACACTGTCTCACTGAAGTGGCTTGGCCAGGGTCATGATGGCAGAAAGAAACTGCAGCCTACCAACCTGCTCCCAGCCACCTGTGCCCGCTGCATTGTGTCCCAAAGTAGTGCTATTCCCAGCAGGATCACCAAACACAGCAAGCAGAGCATGCTCCAATGCAACCCTGGCCTGCATGCCCACTTCCCTCATGAGCCAGAGCTGAGTAATACAAAACTGTAGCCAGTGAGTATTTTGAGAAAATGCCTAATGGAAGTTACCCAGGGAGGTGGATCTGACTTCATAACAAAGCGACATGTACCAATTTGAGTTCGAGTTCAATTCCCAGAATGGCATTATCTGTATAGTGTTAATTCTTTATTGTTCAAAAGATTGCTAACTGTTCATATCTTCACAAATGTGTTCATGCTTCATTCATTCCAAGTCAATAATAATGGATTCTTACTATTGATTATACATGAGCCTTTTTGTCCCATCATAATGAAATTTTAATGTTGATGGTCCCCAAACTATTATTTCAACCTAATAACAGTGAGGCTTGACAATTACCTCGCTCTGCGAATTGCAGATAGAACTAATAAGGTCATTCTTAATAACTTTTTGTTTACCTGACATTTGGTAATTTTATAGTTATTATGTATTATTTTAAAGTCAGAGGAGTGTTTTGCAAAGAAATGTTGTCTCTCCATGGAATAAAATACAATTCTGCCAGGAGAAAGCCTTTCCCTTGCCTGCTCCCTGACCTACAGTGAGGCACTTGCTGCCATTTACCTGAGGCCCAAGGCAGAGAAGCAGTTCCATGGCTGCAGTTCAAAAACATGATAGTAAAAGAGAAAAAGAAAAGCAAGAAGCAAAAAGCCTACATTTTAGAAAAATCAGTAAGGGAAAACTTAATCTAAGAAATGGTGAGGATAGGCCATCTAGTGACAAAGTATTAGCCTGATTTAGTGAGCTGGAAGGCATTTCAATCACAGCACTGGTGTGGGACCGCCCTCAGGAGATTTCTCCCCTTTCCTGGGATAACCAAGCACCTCCCATCACCAGCATACCACAGGCAGGGAGCAGAGATTTTTATTCCCAAAGACATCTCTTCCCCTCCTGGCACTGCTCAGTGCCCAGCCTTGTCCCCTCACGCCATCCCTGCCCTGCTAGCAGGCAGCCCCATTGCCATCAGTCCCCACTCCTACAGCAGCACAAGGGCCTCAAAACCAAATCTTGGCTCAAAGCACACCTTTGCCTCCAAAACCAGGCTCTTACCAACACTTTCAACCTTTTGAATGGCTGCAGAAGTGCTGTCAGCCACATGCCGCGCCCAAGGTGCCCTCCCCAAGGCACCAACACCTTGTGTGTGTCTCCACGGAACCTTCCAGAGCAGGTTTATACCCCTCAGGCAGCCCAGGGAGCAGTTGCCAGGCCCCAAAAACAGTGTTTTCCACCCAAAAGGAAAAATATTGGTCTTAGGGGTACATTTGGTGAGGGAAACTGGGAGAAAGTAGCAGTAAAGAGACTACTAGAAGCTTTCAGAGCAAGTCCATGCTGGGCAAATGACCACCAGCCTGTGGGGGAGAGAGTGAGAAGAGAAACAGCAGCTACAGGAGGGTTCCCAGTCCAGCCAGGCACAGAGAGAGCAAACAAGCAAATAGGATTTGAAGGGATGTTACTGGAGTAAATCCATGTGTAAGCACTCAATTTTACTAGGTTAACTATGTGTGTGTGCACAGTAACAATCTGAGCTGAGATACCCTCCCAGGAGTGGGTTTCCACACACCACACCCCTCTGCTCAGAGACACCCACAACTTGAAATTTTGCAGCCAAAAATCCCCAACACTCATGGGTACAGACCCTCCTGTGAAGGAGGACAAAGTATTTCAGATAGGAAAGATTATATTATATGGAACAGCCTTTTCTACTTGTTCTGGTCCCTCTGCTGATGGCAGGTTGGCTAAATCAAGGAATGTAGCTATGAAATCATTTGGGGAATGGTAAGGATTCTGGTAAGAAAGCTGGCCAACAGAATTCCCCAATTTCTTGCATTTTCCAAGGAAATGGCCACACCTGCTTGAAGGAAGCAGCTGTGCCTGCCCTCTTCACCATGGCAGTGGCGCAGTTGCTTGGCCTTATCCTGATGCTCAAGATCAACAAAGGAGAAGGAGCATTAACACCTTTAATAAATATAATTTCTGAAGCAAGACAATGAAAAAAAGAATAAGCAATGGTAATCACCAAAAAAGATATATCAAGGTTAAGACCACTTTTTGTTGTCCAGTCTCTTGCATGCCACTTCTTGATTAACTAGCTTTTTTAGTAATATGAAGATCCACTATACAACAGGGATACAAATGCTGGGAATAGCTATTAGCAGTCATTACAATCTGCTTCCAATTACTACGTTCCCTAGACATACTGATATAGTCAGGGTTTGGTTTAAAGTAACATTCAGTCCAAGGCAGGCAGTTTTACATGGTTAAAGAATGAATTCCAGAAGGGAAAAAGCAAGTATTGAGCCTGTCCTTGGGCTTACTGGGCAGTTGCATCCACTTCCACTGCTTCAGTAAGTGGCATTGGTTATTAAAATGACAAGGTAGGATTTACTTTTCCCCAGACTCTGTTTTTTTCATTGCTTTATTTTCCAATGCCTCTTTCACACTTCTTTCATTGAAGTGTTTGAAACCCAGGCAGTAGTCACTGTGAGAAAGTTTCACCTGCCATTATATTCTGAAATTCCTACCAAAAAATTTTAGGTTCCTTGGCTAAAAATTTGCAGGAAGTACTTAGAACAAAGAAAAAACATCCACCCATGTTAATATGCCTAGTGTCAATCTACTTTTTCTTAAATTAAAATGTTCTCGACTTCAAAAACAATGCTTTTCCACTCCCCGAAGAACAAAACAAATGTGCTTATCTTTCTACAACTGAAACTTAAAGGCTTTTCCAGAAGAGCAACCCTGATTCTATGATCAGCCTTGATTTTGCAGGAAGCCTCAGTTCTGCTACAGCAATTGCAAAGTTGCAGCTGTTCAAGTACTGGCACTTGCCTTGCTGGAAAGATAGCACAGAACCTTTGCACCCAATTTTCCAAGCATGCCAAGGGAAGAAAGTCACACAGGTACCTTCCCAGGACAGAAATCCACACAAATAAAGGATTGCAGAGGAAACAGTTTAAATTTCAAGCCTCCCCTTTATTTTCTAATTTAGAGAAAGCTGTCCAAAGTTCTTACTTTAAGGCTCTGTAGAGCCTTTTTGCTGTTGCTGTCTACAAACTTTCCCCAGGTCCAGCATTCCTAAGACTGCTGACAAGAATTTAAGTGCACTGTGGTAGGACACCACACTGTTCAAAATCATCCAGACTTGTCTCAAAAATTAGGTGAGGGTTCTTGAAGACAAGAGAGGTAGCCTCAGTTTCTGATGCTGATGGTGCAGATGAGTACAAGGAAGGAGAAATAGGTTTCCTACATATGGAAATGAATGTTATATTTCTGATTTCCCCACCTCTCGAAATCATTTCTTCTCATGCTCATGAATAACACAGGTTTTGCCGTTGCTGCCCATGCTATGCTCAGGGCAAGAAGGGAAAGGAAGCAGAAGTCTCCCAAAAATG
Organism: Phainopepla nitens; assembly: GCA_013400175.1. Taxonomy (NCBI): domain Eukaryota; kingdom Metazoa; phylum Chordata; class Aves; order Passeriformes; family Bombycillidae; genus Phainopepla; species Phainopepla nitens. Next base: position 38,380 of record VXBQ01000188.1, read on the forward strand.
AACTCAAGAGCTCCTAGCTTCCAAAGAGGAGAATGCAAACTTTATTGATTAAAAAAAAAAAATTAAAAACAAACAATGAAAATCCAAAGAAAAACAAAATGAAAAACAAAGACACTCAAATGAACACAAACAAGTGCAAAAAATACACAGGAAAAAATAAAAGCAAACAGAAAAAGACAAAGAAAGACCTCACACCATGCAGCAGAAACATAAAGTTTGTTAGGAAGCGAGGAATCAGTGTTTGCCATACAGGAAATACTTAGTTTTTCATAGAAAAAAAGTTTTTTTCACATTTCTCAAAAATATAAACTAAATTTAAAAAAAACAAAATTAGCTTGCTGAACATTACTCTCACTACAGTCTGTGAAAGCTGCAGCATACACAAACTGTAGCCAGGTCTTTATAGATGTGCAACATCACAGACAAAAGAATTACAAAAATCCTTGTATTGGTGTCCAGACTTCTGAACCCTTTTTTCCCAAATGTTTTTGGAACACCTGTGCTGAAAGATTTTTTTTTCTTGTGTGTTTTTAAGAGCTGTTTGCAATAAATTTCAGAGCTTCCAGGAGCATAATTTCAGGCAAAAGTACAGATACAGAGACTCCATCTATGATACGTTAGAGATCAATATATAAATAAAGGTGAAATCAGAGCTGGTTAATTATTACCATCGAGAGAACAAATGCAAAGGAAGAGGAAATACCACCATTCAACCAATACTAATGCCATGCAAGAGCAAAAATCACTTCCAAAAGCAATCATTAAACATGTAGTGGACAAGATATGCATGCACAGCACACTGCTTATAGAAACAGAGTCCACCACATCAAATCTGCTCCGACTGTAATGACAGTAAAGTGCCTCAGAAACTGTCTAATCAATAGCTCTGCTCTCCTACAAGCACACTCTCTGCTAAAGCAGACTTCTTAGAAATAAATAGATGTTTAATGCATTGCATTAAGGGTAAATACAACCACCTTAATAAACACACTTATTCCCTCTTTAAAGACTAAATGTAATAAGAAAAATAAGTGCACACTTCAAACTCAGGAGAACAAGTTTCCTCCACAACATTTGCATGAGGGGAAGTCTGCTGCTGCTCTTATTAGAGAGTCCCCAATTAAAGGCTCACACATTCCTACGTCAAATTAACAAGGTACATTCTGCTTCTCCTAGAAGCAGTCCAAAGTTCCAGCTATGTGAAAAATTCTCACTTTACTGATTACATGGGTTTTGCAAAAATTAGAAAATTGTCTTAGGCTTGGGCAGAAGCCCAAACTTGCAGAGAGATGTGCACCACCCACTGCCTGCCCTGTGTCCGCTCACGCTGCAGCCTCTCCTCACTTTGCAGCCTCTGCTCTAACCACCTCCAAACACTAGGAAAATGTCATTCGAATATCCACAGCTCCTTTAAAGGTGAAAAATTGATGCCACCCCCTGCATTTTTAGGGAAATTTACATGCTTGTATGCAAAAAAAAAAAAAATATTTGGGATTAACACTGAGAAATTCTGATAATAGGGGTGCTAAGAGAAACCAGAGCTCAAATTTCAGCTGGCCTTCTACAGCACAGTTCTTGAAGATCCCAGGTTTTGACCTCACAGCCAGATTGTCCATTAATTTACTTTACAGTGGCCCATAACACTATATTTTAGTCATTTATATAGCACTTTGAGCAAAGTATCAAGAAAGGATAATAGAAGGACAGAGCAATAAAATGAAGTATAACAATTAACAATGTCAAAAATGGTGAGCCAGTGACTGGTGGCCCTGAGGGACGACAAAATATTAAGCCGACATGAAAAGCCATCAAATCTATGGATGAAATACTGTTAAGAAGTTGAGATAAGAGTCATTAAAACAAAAAGTTAAGGCACAAAGAGCAACAGATTAATGAAAGGAGAAAGATCTAAATGATTGGGTTAAAAAGTTTGGTAAGGATTTTACAAGTAGCAGTTAAAGGAATTTGAAAAAGAATGAAAAAATAAAAGAATAACAGGGTCCCAGGGTGAAGAAGAAAAAGAAAATCTGTTACAGTTTAGACAGTTGTTTAGATAGAAAAATCAGAAATTTTCATTAAGATATAAAGACTTTTTTAAAAAGTGTCTTAGGGCTCAGACAACACATTGGATGTTCAGCTTCAAGGCCTGCCACAGACATGCATGACTGTGGTCATATCACACTCTCATCTTACAAAAGAGAGATGCTAATGCTGCGACTCCAATTGACACTTAGATCATAAGACAGCTCTGGATATGCATGCACACACTACCACAGCAGCAGCTGTTGCACCGGCCTCATTTTAGGTGGGACAGTTTTGGAGTAAATGCCCAGAAACCCTCTGAAAAGTGAGAAAGATTTGAAGCATGTGAAGGAAGAGGGAACACTAAATAAATAGATTTGTTTCAATGTGGTTGAGGAAATGTGTGTGTGAATTGCAATGGAAATAACACTGACCTAAGATTAAAAAAAATCAGACACTGACCTTTCAAAAGCGAGCAACAGATCCATGTGAGCTAATAAAGAGAGTGGTTGTATGGCATTCCCTCCAAGTGAAATTCTACCAGAATTTTGTTTCCTTGGAAGCTACTTTTAGATGAGGCAAAGTTTGAAACTTGACTGTGGTGTTTTATTTATGGAGACATATCCTTAACAAGAACTGACAGGTTACAAAGATGCACATCCTCATCCCTTGACTCCTATCTGAACATCAGCTCCACCAGCCTCCAAAGTTTAAAGAATCCTCCTTCCCCTCTCACAGGTATATCACTCAGTTTAGCGACAAGCAGGCTTGCCATTTTAATACATTTTATGAACTTTAGCAAGCATATTCTTTAAATCTGGACAAATCCACCTCCACTCAGCACACCATTACCATAGCCCTCCTTGCTGTTAAAGCCTTGCCAGCTATTAAGGAAGATACCAAGAAAAAGAAATCACTAAGGTGGCTCAGGAAGAATAGGTATCAGACTGCCTGTATTACTCTCAAACTGGCTGACAGTGTTATTTGCCAGCACAAATTATCTCTAAGTAGTTCTGCACATCTGCGATTTTTTAGTACTCATTTCTCCCCTCCCCCCACCCCTTCATCCTTATTCCCATTAGGAATAGCCCAGATTCTTTAATTGACAAGAGACTGCCCACAGTTTGACATTTTTATGTTAAACTAACAGTCACATTACTTTTTCATTTTTAAAAGGTACTATTCTTGATCAGCGCCAACACACATATTATCGAGTGCCTTTCAAGGATGGCATTTAAATATTGCTAATGGAATTTCTTTGTAATCAGTCCCAGGGAGTTTAACTCTATCACAAAGCAAAGCCTTCCTAGCATCTGCCATCGACTCAAATAACAGAAGATTCATAGCTAACTCTCACTTCAGTTTTTTGTAAACATGATAAAACAAGAAAGTGACTTTTCAAAAGAAAGCTTGTGAGTGGTGCTCTGGTAAATCTCATCTGGATATGAGCAGTGTTTGAGGAACCTCTGAAGCCTTTCCTGAACATGGTAATTAAAATAACAATTATGCAAGGAACTCAAACCTATTTGGAATTCTCGTCTGTTGTCAGACTCTTTCCTTTGTTGACAGCGATAACTCTATTATTAACCTTGCAACAAATTCACACTGCAGCACTAACAAAAGTGTGTTTCAGGCTTCTATTCTTTTCCTCTCACTTTTCAAAAATAATCTTCTTATTACCCAGTCTTGAAGACAGCATTTTATTGAAATAAATTCTGGACAAGGACAGGTTGGTGGGTTTATTGTAAAAAAGAGCCAACCCTCTTCTCTTAATCTGCTTTTACTCAAGAAGAGGTGAATAGTTTTTTAACACTTCAAGAATCTGTTGGCCTAGTTTGCAAAAAGTAGGAAACCACTGGCTTCATTTGGGGTAACATTATTCCAGGGGTCACAGAGCAGCATAACAAAGTTGGCTGCACCCTCCTCAAGGAAGGACTTTAACATTTCCCTGCTTAATTACTTCATACATTTCTTAGCCTAGCACCTTGAATGAATACATGATGAATTGGACCATCTCTCCATGCAGAGTGTGCAACAGAGGGTAGATTTGGTGCCAGTTTAACACACAGGTTTTAAATCCAGGGAAAATTTATCCACTAATTTTTTTCTTTTTTTCTTTCCCCCCAATAATTATGAAAGTCAAACTGCCTTACTAAGAAGTTCCCAAGCTGTAATTAAGAAACCTATCTTTCTTCTCACAGCTGAAGTCTGAACTCACCCTCCACAGAGCACATCCTGACAAGCCAGATGAGCTCTCTCTGTCCATGGCCCACATCAACTACACTAGGGAAAGGAGAGGAAACTCCTTTTTACCTCTTTAGAAATCTTCTTACAATGCTTTACAAGCTGGGCTGGCCTGACAACATCCAGCCCTTCACAAAAGGTATCTCATCCAGCGCAAGAATGGAGTTTAGTTTTGTTTTTTTCTTTTTCCACCTATACTGATGCCTAATCCTGTTTTTCTTATCTAACATTGTGGACTCAGTAGTATGATATGGGATGGAGGGGTGTCTACAGGCCAAAACATCCTTTAAGAGTTCATTGTCTCTTGCTTTCTTCAGAAATGATAATCAAATAATGGTTTAGGTCAAATGGGATCTTAGAAAAAATATCCCCCCACTTCCTAAATTTGATGTTCATTCAATAATCACTATAAATGTAAATAAGTACTCCTAATTTTCTCTACCTGTCTCATGATCCCTTAAGAAAATTAAGAATTTTTTTCACTTTCATGCAATTAAAATATGTATCCACTACGCTTTTTTTATGCCTCTAAGTACTTTCACTTTTTAAGTTATCTGACAGTGGGAACTGATCACTAGGAATAATCCCTTCCTAAGCATACACACAACAGCACTGATGAGCCAGACTGCCTCTGTGATGCTTTTACAGCTACTGCTTTTCTCCTCATCACTGCAGCTACATCTCACTGCTCTCAATATTGTTGCTTTTTGTTCTACAGGATCTTGCAGGTTTTGCTTTTCAAAGATAACATGAGCACTGCCTATCATCTCCTTGCGGGTGACAGCAGCACTCACAAGTCACGATCCCAGACAGCCAGACAGGTCAGACTCCACGGGCAGGGGAGGCAGGGAAGCATAAGACGCAGAACACTTGATGGCACAAAGGTTCTTTTAGCTCCACACCACATGCATTTCAAAGTCACTGGAGTCCTGTTCTCGTATATCAGTGACTCAGTCCACTGACCATGTCTTCTAAAGATTTCACAAGAACCAATTTAAGTCAGTCTCTTCCTTTAGCCAGTGGCTTTTGATGTTCCAATAGCCCAGATGCAAAAATTTTCAGGAATATCAATAAACCAAACCATCAGTCATCCCAAACCCATTCTCCAGATGAACATGGTTCTTCTCCCTGGGATTATCTCATGCTGGACACCTCAAGCATCTACACTCCATAGGACTTAAAGCACATCCTGTCCTTAGCCAAGTTTCTTCTACAATAACATTTCCTGTTTTGTCTCATTTATATTGTATGCCCCCTCATTTTATTGTGTGTCTCTCTGCAGAAGTGGGTTTATAGTAAAGTAAAAGTTATGAAAAACTAAAAGAAAGGATGAAAGAACATTTAAGTAATTGAATAGCAAACAGCATCACTCTGGATACATCAGTTTATCTAAAACACCTTGTAGCAGAGAAGCAGAGAACACGCAACCAATTCAGTGAGAAAGAGGCAGAGGAATTCAGACACACATCAAGTTAATCATGAATGAAAATTGCACAGTAAGTTAAAAAAACTAAATTGTTTTCCACCATAAATGACCATTTTCAAATTCCTAAACTTTTCCTAGTGACCCTAGCTACATGACTGAATAATCAGAAGCTCTGATTATTATAAGTGTCCCTACTCAATTTATCTATCACTTTATTCCTCAGATAGAAATAAATTTCTTTTATGGATTTTCAAACATCTGAATATTTTTGGTCAGCTTCAAACACCACCTTATTCAGGTCTACAGGTCACTCAAGGGAGGAAGACGAATTAACAACCAAAGAAAATCACATCTCAGATGTACACAAACACAGCCCTTGTTAAATACAGGCATAGCATTTCTTTTGCCACATGGCATCACCTCAGTTGAAGGGCAAAAATATTTTTCCAATAGCCAGAAGACAGAGCCTGACTGAAAACCCACAGTATTTCTGAGACCACAGAAGTATTAAGGACATATAGCTACGCTGATCCCTGGCTAGCACTGTCACATTAGTTCCAGAAATACTGCCAATATTGTGTAATTCCCACAGGAAAACTAATGGAAAGCTATTCAAAATGAGAATCCTTCCTGCAGGTGGGAAGATATTTCTTCAATCTGAGGGTTAATTGTATCTCAGCTGTGACCTGCAGCACCCTTATTATTTAAGAGTATGGCCTCCCAGGAGCGCAGAAATCATGCTAAGTTATGGTGCATTTATACTGTGGGAAATGACTGCCAGATGCTAGCATTGAAACTATTGTACTCCTATTTGTGACACAAAGAGCACTTGGAAACAAGTTTCTCTCTTTCCCAAGCACAAAAGGCTTGCTCGCTGACTTGCTCCAGCTCTTTTCCTTCCCGCTCAATTTTCTCTGAGTTATGTGGCATTTCAACCACTTAAAATCAGAAGTTTTACTGCGTTTAACAATATCTTAAAAGAATATCTCCTAGAGCAAGGGACCATATCCTGCTCTCAGTTACATCCAGGGATCACGGTGGTTGCACCAAGTAACTCCAGGTGCCCTTGCACAGCTGAGTGCAGAATCTGTACTTGGAGGGATTGAGCCCACACAGTGTAATGGGCTTTAATTACTACTAATAATTCTTGATAGATTTTTTTTTTACTGGTCTTAACACTGGGGAAGACACGTCATGAACAGAAAAGGGAAAGAGTAATGGAAATTGAATGATAGCCTTTAGCCAGGCAGAGAGAGACTTGTGCTGAGATACTTTGGAGACCAGGAAAGCCTGTGGCCAAAGATAAGCGTGTCTTTCAACAAAATGATACATAAATTGTAGCTCCTTACAGCAGCCACCACTGAAAGGCATGGAGTCTCCTGCAGGTACTGAGGAGTCAGCAGGTTCCTGCTGTGCCGAGCACCACGTTGGAATGGCCCTTCCCTGCTGTGCAAAACAGCACACAGGACCTGTAAGAATGAGCATCATGCTCCACAAGGATTTTTACTTTACACATAATACCACCAAAACAGATTGAGAGGGAAATTCTGCTCTGGGTTCTAACTCTAACCACCCTTCTAGAAAGGCAATTTAAGCAAGAACAAAAAGACACAATACTGTAAACCTTGCTGGTTGCCAGCTCAGTGAACCAAAGCAAATCTATGTCATATTAATTATACTTACACTGTAAATCTGGGCAATAGCTCTTCAGGTGGTATAAATTGGCATTAGCTCATTACAATCAAGGAAGCTTTATTGATTTATGTGAGGTAAGGTGCTTGCATGAATTTTCTATCAGTTACCAACCTAAACCTACCTCCAAACCTGAATCGACCCATAAACAGTGCACTTCTGAAATGTCTATAATTCCTCTTCACTGTGTAATTTTTATTGCTAAGAGCTGAAAGTTTGGCCAATGACATTCATTTTCAGATGACTAAAATCTATGTAAGGAAGAAGTGACCATAACTTCAGGTGTCTTGACACCACCAGCCTGAACTGTAACAGCAAATTACATTATTTCAGGCAAGGCTGTATCAATGTTTCTGATTTAAATGTTGATTTTTCAGGAGTCTGAAACATATCCATAAGCTTTCCTTGATACTGGAGCTCCACCCCAAAGCTGGCATTTTGCTTACTTGTTTTGAGAAAGCAACAACTTTCACATGCCTCCACCCAAGCAGGCAGTAACCCATCAGAAACAGTTTTTTCTTTGTTCCTCTACAAATTAGGAACAGTTATTCCATATTCCAAACTATTAACTATTCTGAACTATTAAGCTCCTGGGACTGAAAACGTGTCAGTGGCATCTGAACATTAAGTTCCCTCAGACAGAATTTCACCAGGCTGACCTCATGAGCCAGAGGTAGTTTTCCAATACTTGCAGTAGCATGTTAGATATGAAACTTTCCCGGGTAGCTCGTTTACTGCACACACAGAACTTTTGCATATACCAACAGATTATTTTCCCTCCTAAAAATATATCTTGAAATATTCACTTTAAATACGTACACTACCAGACTGTGTACATGTACCCAGGGCAGAAGACATCTTTCTACTTCAGTGTACCCTGCTAATCACATACCATCTGGTAATATATTATGTATTCAAAGATACACATAATATATCAAAACACATACTGTAGGCATATTATGGTGTGAGGAAAGAAGGAATATATCAGATGTAGTCACACAAGTGTAAATAACTTCTCATCCAAGAGAGCAGAACAGCTTTAAAGTACAATGACATTTTGAAAGATCTGCATTCTATCTAGAAATGAGAAATTTTTAAATGAGCCTAAGCACTCAGTGGTGCATTAATTAAAGACTTCATCTGATACCCATAAAAGTAATTGGAAAGACCTGCTGACTTTACCCATCTCTGAATTGGGCTCAGTAGCACATTAATTGAGGGCAAGTTTACAACTGCAGCAAGCTGAAATTAGTTCTCAGGACAGTAAATTGTGGTTTCATGCATTAAACAGTGATGTGCAGTTAATTTCACTTCTAGAAAGACCTCAGCTAAAAAACTTGCATTTCAAAGCTACTCAATGTTTGATGTTTTAACACTCAGAAACAGAAAAGCTTTATTATACTGTTAGATTTCCACTACACCAATGAGCAGCCAGTGGTCTCTTGACAGACAAATGTATGTGCTAAATTATTTCTGTCCACAGATAAAAAATGAAAAGTAGTATCTGTTGCTTTACTTCTTTTAAAGACAACATCTATGATTTTTTTTCATCTGTGGGTTTTAAACTCAGTTCTGCAGTGACAACTCCCATCTCCTTTGATTCTCACATGGGGGTTGGACAGACCCACTCAAACACTTCACCACCACTGTACCTTCTGATCCCACCAGATCTTCATTAATATGCAAAGGACAGAATTTATTCAGCTGTGTAGGATTTTGTTTTCAATTGCATTTTCATTGCCATTTGTTCACTTCTTATTCAAAGAGAAGAATGTTTCATGCTTACATATAAATACAGTATAACAATTTATTGAGGTCACACAGGGCTCCAACAGCACAAAGCAGAAACCATGCAATTTGAAGGTTTTTTTTAAGAGAAATAGAGCAACTGATACTGGGATGAGCAACTCTGAGGGCACCTGCAGAAGAAGAGGAAATAAGCAATTTCCCACTGAAATCTCAGCCTTTAGTTTTCCCTCTGACACTGCACATTGCTCTGGAGCTCACTGGCACAAATAACAACACAAGGTTCCTGAAGAAACTACATTTACTTCTGTAGGGGAGAGAGAAGTATGGGCAAGGGCAGAAACATATCAGTAAGTTCTAGCCTCCAGAATCAGTATTGAAGAAGACATGTGCCACATATGTACCAAATTTTATTTTCCAGGCATTCACTTTAAACTGTCTTGCTGGGAGACAGCTTTTTGCCTAATCTTGCTTTCAAGTGACTTCCTTGAGATAGCATAGAGAGGGCTGATCTTTGGAGGTGTTTGAGAAGTCCCAAGAGCTCAGTCTCTTTTCAGCTTTCTCACTGAAGCTGAACTTCAAGCATCTTAAAGCACTGTCACTTTCAAACACTGTGTGTCTTTTTTATTCCTTTTACATTGCAGCTTATTACTTGTAGCAGAGTTTCATTTCATCTTCACACCAACAACCCATGCAAACGCTGTTTGCAATTCCAACATGAAGAGTTAAAAATCACAAGCTAAACCTGCACAATATTTCTGTAGAGCAGTTGGGAGAACAACAGAGAAGATAAAAAGCACAGCTACACTGCTTTATTTTAGTGACATAGGAGACTGATCCAACTGTACCCACTTACACCTGGACTACTCCTTTTCATGGGTTCAATTTTAGATAAAATTTGGTTTAGGGAGATGCAGTTGCATTAGCTGATGAACCTCTAAAGAATATACCTAATGTGTATTAACTCATTGAGGAAGTCACTTTATTCCAGTGCTCATTTCCTTCTCCTCCTTCCCCATTCCACTTGCCCTCTTACCTGTGACCATCTGCAGATTCGTTTGTTCAAAGACCAAATTTTGATTCCTATGTGCTCCAGATTTCAGCATCTCTAACTACAAGCAAGACACTCCTGCAGTCTGCAAGTTGCTGGCTTTCTTGGTAATTACTGTTCCATCATCATCCCTGAGGGGGAAAAATATCTGCTAGCCCCATTACCAAATGTCCTCTGATATTACTGTAAATCCCATCTCCCCTGAGGTGTTCTTGCTACAGTTGACCCTGTATTTTCTGATATAATTTTTGATCTTTTTCCTATCAAAAAGATCACAGAAATGTATTTGTACATACAGCTCACTCATCTCTAACCCAGGTCTCTGACTTGTGCTTAAGCTACCAGAGTCTGAATTCTGCTTCTACTCTCCAGACTCCCCTATATCCTTCATTTCTTCCATAAAGCTTTGCCAAAATAATTTTTTCTGCAACTTTTGACTTACTGTCACAGCTTAGAATATCGTGTACAATGAGTTCAGAGCATACAACAGCCTCCCTGGAGCACAGAGGAACTCATATCCTTTTTTAATTCTATTTCTTCCTTCAACAACATTCCAGATTCTCCACCCTTAGGAAACAAAAGAAAAAAAATCAAACAAACAAACAAAAAATTTGCTACCTTTGATTTGGGGTAATAAATACAATTAATTTATTTTTTCTTTTAAGTGATGTTTTCTTAACTTGCCGCTTTCTATTATCCTCACAGCTCATTCTTAGATGATTGTCACAATGTTAGGCAGGGATGGTGGAGTGTGAAACCTGAAAATAGGCCTGTCTTGGTAACACTGCAAGGCAGCAGCCATCAGTGCAGGAATGCCACTCAGACAGCCTGTTTATAACAGGCATTATTAGGGACCTAAGTGTTTGCATTTTCTACTTGTCAAACAGATTAGATACAGGTATATTCAATATCCTAGATGAAATACATCTTTAACTAAGGTTGTTCTTTCAATCTCTTCCCTATACTGAGAATCCACACAGGCATCAAGTTCAACTATTCAAAACTAACACAAGATTTCCAAATCCTGCTGGGAAATACAGTACTTTTTACCCATTAGTTTATTCTAATGTACATTATTTAAACCTCAGCCACATCCTACAGAGTTAAAAAATTGCAGCCAAATAGGCCAGTATTCAAAACAGCTCAAATAAAAGATTTACAGTCAGAGGTTGTTCAATACTGAAGGTAAATCCACTGTAGGAATGAAGCTAAACAAGTGCTCCTAAAAACTGGAAAGAACAAAGGTCTTTCCAGTGAAGGTCCCAGATGTGGAAGAGGCTGCAAATACCTTCACATGTGAGAAAAGGATATTCACTGAGGGAGGCGCAGCACCTATGCCTGCTGAACAGGTTTCCCAAAGAAGCTGCGAATGTCCCATAACCCGGACGTGTTCAGGGCCAGGTTGGATGGAGCTCTGAGCAACCTAGTCTGGTGAAAGGTTGGTGGGAACAAAATTATCTTTAAGGTCCCTTCCAGCCCTAGTCTTTCAATGACTCTATAAAACTGCTTTAGGAGTGCAGAATGCTCAATGTCAAGAAAGCAGGGAAATGCCAACCACAGTGGTAAGAGGATCATGTCAAATTCTGATGCAGTAAGTTTAAGACACAGGTCTGTCCAATTTTTCGGCTCCAAGATACATTCACTGCATATAAATTCCTCACTCACTGCTGGCAGTATGTATTTAGTCCATTCTTTGAGAACTCAGTCCCTAATCTGTATGCAGACTGCTTTTATTCTGAGCCTTTCTTCATGTTCTCCCTCTCTTCTTAATTAACAGAAAACAGTTATGAATATTAAAGAAGAAATTAACAACAGTGTAAATAATTTCTGGATGTTTGTAGATTCCAAATTTAGTTTTTAATTAACCCCCGCTGATTTCAAAAATCTGTTTAAGAAAAAAATATAATTTAAAAATTTCCCTTGTGTTTAAAGAAGAAAAAAGAAATAAGGTAAGAACACAAAGCAGCAGTTTGGCATTGCAGACAACAGCACCACATGTTAGTCTGATGCTTCTGTTTTCAGCAGAACAATCCACATGATACCTCCTTCATTTCATGAGCAAAATGCAGGGGATTTGGCCAAACACTGCATAACTATGATAGCAGAAGTTATCTTCTTCTGCAGAGTTAAAAGGATCCAGGCTCTTTGAATTCTACTGGATAAAACCAGAGCATTGGAACTGGTCAGCTGCAGAGGTCAGCTGCATCCCACATTGCAATCACTGACCACAGCTAATACCAGATGCATCTGAGGAGGATGCTAAAAGCCCTGACACAGCTACCACAGAATCCACCTTTTTATGGCCACGCCTCTTTGTCACCCAAGTCCTGTGACTATGGGGATTTTGTTTTAGTTTGTATAATTCTTCTCACAGCAACTCTATATGTTCTTGCTAGCCATTTTAAACATCCAGTCTTTATAGCTCATCTGACCAATCAACCCTCCTTTAACTTGTGCCAGCAGGCAAGGGTGCTCCGAAAAAGAAGGCTCTACTGGTGTCCTAGGTTACAATGTAAAGATGTGCCCAAAGGTATGCATTCTATCACCATATTCATGAGCTGTTGAAACCAGGAGGGGCAGTGTTTTTTCCTTGCCTGCTTCCCCGGACTGTCTCCTGTTAATGGGCCATCAACGACTCATGGATAACTCCCCCCTGGAGCCACTTCTGTTTAATGGGCAATCAAGAACCACCGCATGACTCATGGAATGACATCAGCCCATTGTGAGATGCTCCGCCCAGGGGGAGGAGCCAAGCATTCCCACCTGGATATAATGTGGCGTTTGGGACAGAGGAGGCAGCTCTTCCCTAGTGGTTTCCAGAGGACAAGCGCTACCAGACCCTCCTACAGGATCACCTCTTCAACAGGACCACTTCATCTGGACTAATACCACCACCCTAACTAGCAGCATGTCAGGTTGTATTCTGACTCTGTCAATGTTTTCTCTTTGGTAATACTGCATGTACTTTACTTTTTCCTATTAAATTGTATTTCTGACTTGGAGTCTCACTGGTTTTTTCCTTTCAAACCAGCACAATTGGATCGAAGGAAGGGAAATTCCTGACCATTTTTTTTTTTTAATTGACTGATTTTTCCAGTGTTCTGGCATTCACATAACCCAAAGTGCAAACCTCAGTGAATCCCTACCACACACAGGCAAGAACCTGTCTATCATACCAATAAGAGTGATTTACCTCTGTCTCTTTTACATCTCTTGGAAAGATACAACTAAAGAGAAATCTCCCTCCACTGATCTGTGTGCAGCAAGCTCTTTTGAGTCAGTGGGAGTTCTGCATGTGAGGCAACTCAAAGAAAGATACTCCAAGAAATTTAAAGATACCTTAGGAAAGCTTTAAATTGCACTTCCCAGAGCATGCAATGGGGTAGATTCTCTCCCTTGTGCATAACACCCATAAGCATTGAGTTATCTGTGTTCACTGGGAGGTGAACATGTCCTGGTGCTGCTGAAGGAACTCCTGGCTTTCCCACCAATACCACTCATCCCCTCTGCCTCCTCACACAGCCACTGTGCACACACATGCTGAAGAAATATTCCGTTCAGCACCCAGCCTGAAAGCTGCACAACAGGCAGGAATCTCTAAAATGCCAATCACAGAGGCACCTTCCAACTGATGGATGCTGATGGGTCTTATTACCTCTGCAACAGCTGAGCAGTAGTATATTCATGAGAAGATGACACATAAAAAAAGATATTTTATTTGAAATACTATTTCTAGGTAAAAATTTTCAAGAAAAAAAACCAATACAAGATTGCCAAGTCTATACAAGCACTTCCACCTGCCTTTAACACCTTTATAAAAAGGAGGAAGAGTCATTTGTTTTACCCTATCTCTTGCTTTTAATTTTTTTTTTTTAGTTCTCTTTTATCCTAAGAGAGCAGTTACACAGTGGTATTGAAACATCATACACTTTAACAACAAAGTGGACTGACTGCACATCTGCCAATACAGAGACAAAAATCAACAGAACTTACTGCAGCTGGGCCTCTTCACCAGGAGAAGCAAAATGCTGGAGGTGAGAAAGCAGCCAGAAGCTGAGGAAATAGTGTCCTCAGCACAGCAGAGCACACTGAAGTAGTTTTCCAGAGAAGGACCTGAGAACAGAGTAAGAGCTCAGTAGCACATTTGAGGAAGAAATGCAAAAAAAAGACTAAATCCCTACAAAGACAGCATCCAGTGGGAAACACAAAGCTCTGAGGCAAGTGTCTCCAGAGAATTCCCACCCACAGGAAGTCTGTGGTGTGTCTGAGCAATGCTGTGAGCCCATCTCCTCACACTCAAACTGGAAAGGGGCACAGGGGAGCAGGGTCCCATGGGAATTTACCTCCATCCAATACTTGGGGCACACCAGAGGGATCCCAGCTATCCTCTACAACAGAGGAGAAAAGCTAGGGCTAGGCCTGGAGGTGGTCATGTTCTTATCTCTGTCCATCACAGCATTTATCACCCTGACAAACACCCTCCATCAATGGAGGAAATATTTTCTCTCAAGCTGAGAAGCCTCAGCACACCAAACTGGATCACCTAAACACAAGCATCGCATTCCCAGAGTGTGCAAATTTGCCGTTTTCTTTGGGATTCACTCACTGGCAGCAGCTACAAGTCTGGTCCAGGGAAGCAGCACAAGCTGTTTTGTGCCAGCAGAGCAGCCCAAGGAGAGATGAGGAAAGCAGTCAGTCATACACCTTGATTTGTTCTCATGCACAAATCGCCTCACCAAGGGTTCTGCCCTGCCTTGGATTTGGCAACAGCTCTCGTGTCCCCTCAAGAGCAGGGCAGACAGCACCAGGTGCTCATTAAAACAAATCAAGCAACAGTAAAATAAGAGAAGCGAGTACAGTAAATCACCTTCTCAGGCAAACTGGATTTTATGCTAGGTAGGCCATTAGCAATCTTCAATCCCTACACATCAGAAGTTAATCCTGCCTCAGGCAGCATTAACTTACACATTAGCTCTTTAATGTAACAGCCCCAGTGCTGGAAAAGAGTCATCTGCTACAAATATTTTCCCACATGACTCTACTCACTTGCCCAATTACCGCATTTCCTATTCTCTTTTGAAGGGATCTTTTAGATGTAGCTTTACCTTGCTAGGCTGGGGTTATCGTGAAGCAATCCCACAGAGGTATTTTCCTCCTGTGCACAGTAACTTTGAGCCTGGTTTTCTGGTATCTCTGACAACACCCATTCAGTGGTGCACAGGGAAAGGGTGATGTAGCACACAGCCAAGGCTGCTGCCCAGCAAACTGCAAAAATTTGGAATATTCCTGTGAAAAGCCCTCCCATGCAGTTTGCTGCTAGCACTGGGGTCATCCTAGAGGTGCTACATATTTGTGAAAACACCCACAGATCAAAGCATCCTGAATTTCAGGACAAGTAATGATTTATTAAAAAATGCATACTAAATGCCTAATACATAAACAATTTATAAACCAGTAAGAGAGCAGAAGCTTTACTGTTTCCCTTGCAAACTCTTCATGCCAAAATTGCAAAACAAGTACTTTAAAAACAACATGGATTGATTTCAATTTGTGTATTTCAAGCCAACTTCAATGGCTCTGGTTTTATATGCACAAATTCTTGTGTTTATGAATAATGAATACTTTTTTCCCTCTAGATAATCAGAAAGGTTTTATACTTTTTGCTGTCCTAAAAAAACTATTTCATAAAGATACTATCTTAAAATAGTTAAGCCAACAGTCCTTTTAAATTATATATTTAGATAACACTTAAAGAAATATCACCAGAAAAGAAAGCGTTTATACAAGTTAATGCAAGAGAGTCACTTGAATAAGAAAACCAAAACTGTTGTAAATAGGCTCCTGAAACTTTCACAGGAAAGCTACTAATTAAATCCTCGGAGAGCCCAGGCAATTGTTGGTTCAACAATTCAACTTCAGGTTTTTGGATTTTTTTCTGTTCACGTTTTCAGATGTTCCCCCAAGGTGCCTGTGCTCTAAAAATACTTTTATGGTAAGACAAGTTCAAGCACAACTTAAAAGAAAATGTATTTTATGTCATTGTGATAGGGTGAGGTTGTCACCTTCTCATTCAGCAATGTTCCTGGCAGATCGACTCTAAAGAGCAAAGAGCTGAAACAAAGCTATCTAAGTGAAGGTGATAAAACTTTATTTTGGTTAAAGCACCAGTTGCTTCTTTTTTAGGTCTCCTGAACTGCCTTCCAGTTGTTGGAAGCCTGTAAAAACCTTTTTCCATGCAATCTAATCCCCACCTAAACAGGGTACCTCCAGCCAAGGCTGATTCCTGTAAAAAACTCAGGGCCCCCTTCCCCCAAGACCTCTTCATGTGGTGCTCCCCTTACTTCAAAGCACACCAAACCCAAACTGCAGGTACCAGAGGAGAGCCTGAACCCTGGAACACGGAGCCAGGCCAGTATCCTTCCCACCATGACATGTCCAGTTCATCCATCCACGTGGGTATGAGTTACTTCATCAGCAAGACTCCACCATTCCCATCAGCAGATCAGTGCACACCCTGATCAACTTAAAGGATGTGATTTCCCCACAACCTCTGTAATTATGTTTTTTTTAAACCATAATTTTTTTATTACGAGCAGATAGGTTGAAAGTTCAGCAGAGGATAACAGAATTAAGCACCTAGAATAACTCTTAACTGTGATCTATGCACTGCTGAAAGGTAACTCCAGCACAGCACCACCAGAACAGTCCATCCATCCCACAAAGTGCCCGTGGCCTCCATTATCACTGGGATAATCTACGGCACTTTTAGTTTTAGAGTAATGTCCTTGTGTTGATGCCTTGCAATTTGATGGGATTTCCGTTCATTAGTAGCTGTAAAAGAACCACTTTTTATTCATTAAATAATTCTAAGTGACAGAAAAAAACCCTTAAGACAAGCATATGCACAGCTGCATTTTTTCTCATGCAGTTGGGATCACCCCTCTCAGCACATTAATATTGTATTAGAGAATGTAGATCACTTTTTCATTCTTAATTGGTACTTAAAAATTTCTCTCTAGTGAAAATACTGATTGATTTGGTGTTTAAATGAACTTGTTCCATGCAACTGCAAATATCCTGAATACTAAGTAGTTTAAAATAACTTGTCATAGTAAAAAGATAAATTGACTGTGCTTAGGAAAAAAAAGGCAATTAAAATTAAAATTGTAACTTCATAGCTACTAAACAAATAACATTATAAAGGAAATCTGGAATAAGTCTGCTATAAGTCATGTTCCATTTTTGCGCACTGCCAGCTTCAAGGAGTAAAAAAATTACAAAACTGCTAGAGAAAGTGATCAGGCTATTAATGATAATGAAGTTTTCATTATATTTGCTTTTTTATTTCAGAGTCTTTTCTGGTTTTGCATTTGAAGTATTTTTTCTAAATCCACAAGACCTACTATTTTAGGTGGTTTTTTTAAAAAAGTGCAAGCAGGAAAGTGCAGGGAATTCTGACCTGATCATGTTATCCAACACAAAAAAAAAAAAAAGAAGAAAAAAAAAGAAAGTTTGGTACAGACAATGAGTGAAGAGTTGGTTGCATAAACCTGCAAAGAAATTGGAAAATGCCACATTCTGCATCGGGTTTGGATGAAGTGCACTGAGAAACAGCCCCACAGACATCCTCAAGGTGAGCATTAGAAGGAACAGTCATAAAAATTACCTGTGGTTGATCTTCTCTGGCTGGTAAGGGGTCTGAGCACCCTGCAGATGCTGAGGACAGCAGGTGGGTAGGGGTAGAGTTAAAGCCACGCAGGAAAGTGCAGGGAGCTCCAGGGCTACAGCCTGGGCTCCTGCCAGGCTCTGGCCCAGCTCCTGGGCCCTCCATCTCTCCTTCCCACAGCCCTGTTTAGCCGTCAGCCGAGAAGGTCTGAAGCCAAAGGTTTGGCTGCCCGAGGAGGCCAGAGGCCCACGAACACCTCTTTATGGGCTGGGCAAGGAGCCCAGGGCAACTGCCAGCTCCTGCCACAGGCTGTGGAGAAAGTTGGCTTCAGCTGGGTCCTGCACTCAGGTGTGTCCCAGAACACTTCATGCATGGAGTAATGCAACGTCATCTAAATATTATGTGTTGGCTTAAAAGACAAAGCTTTGATTTAATGGAGGTTCTCTGAAGACTCAACTGGAAAGGTCAAAAGCAAGCTCATTAATACACTACAAGCTGATAGTCCCTTTACTTTTGTTCAATGTAGTCTAATCCAATTTATCTTCTGCACAGAGATTTATCAAGAAGAATACATAGTCTTTATTTAACGGCCCTTGCAGGTTTCTTAAAGATTCTGTGTGCCTTATTCAAAGTCTACTAAACCAGAAATAAACCTGTAACAGTCAATAATTTGTATACTACAGTTTTTGTTCTCTCAGTGTAAAGTGCCTTTTAAAAGTCTCTGACTTCCAGGCCATGCTGAAACCCCTGCTTTTTAGTGAGCTTAAAACAAGATTTTACCTTTGAAAGCCTAGGTTATATGTCAGTATTAAATTTTTATCATCCTTTTCCAGAAATGAATTTATTCTTAATGTGGTTCAGTGTTTTACGTTGTTTTTCATTCCTATTCACTCAGGAGCATTGTTGCTTGTTTCATCAGCAGTGGACACAGCTCAGGAGAAGAGGGTTTGGGCAAGTCAATTAACATTGCTGTAGAGCAGAGCCCAGGAGAGGAATGGACATATGGCCTGCAATGATGTGCAATTTGCTATTCTTTAATTTCTTAGTAAATAGAGTGAGCTAGAGGACATTCTTGGTCACATTCAGATGAAAGACCAACTACAGAGCCTTACTAATCTGGCCTCACTTAAAATTCACAGATGCTTTACATGTCAAGTAACATAACCTCTTAAAAATGTACAGGAATGAGATTTTTAAAAATGGGATTCTTTTGCAATACCAAATATTTGCTTTCATTATACATTCATTAGACTGGGAGAAGTGCTAGAGGGCAGAATTTGGGCAAAGTGTTTAATGTTTATTAAAAAAGTCCTTTGCTAGACACAAAAGTGTCCTAATAGGTTATCAAATTCATATCATTGTGCCACTACAGACTGACCCATGTTTATTTCCTCATATGCATCTAATCAATTTTTATAGCTGTACTCAAACAGTCAATTAAGAGTTCTATTAATAGTAATGAATCCACAGCTCCAGCAGGCAGGAAATATCTGCCAGCATTTCCTTGTTGATTTTTTTTCCCCTGCAGCAAAAAAGAGAAGTGCTTTTGGAGAGATGAGCACTCACAAACACAGGCTTTCCAGGGCACCAGCACAGGTCAGCATCCCACTCTACAAACCCGCAGGCTGCCCTTCTGGCCATCCCTTGAAACAGGTCTCCAGTGGCTCCATCTTGCCTTGAGGAGTCAAAAGGAGGCACATAGACACTCACGATTTCCCCCTAAGTCTGATGGGGAGAAAAGAGGACAAACTGTTGGAGCGGTGTACCACCTTTTTTGTTCTATTTCAGTTACCAATAAAAGCAGAATTCAAGAAGGGAATGAGTACAGACCAAGCCAAACACATGCACAGAAGTCTGAGGACCTTCCACATTTTACCAGGCCACAGTAAAAAAGTTTCCATGTTTCACTTACCAGGTGCACCCAGAGGATGAAGTAGAGCACAGAGCAAGCAGGGCCCATCTACTGTGGGTGTACTGCAGGTATAAAGCAACGCTGTTGGCAGTATGGAATATTTCTTTTCCATTTTTCCAAGGATGTAAACTCCTCTAACTTGGACTGCATTAATTCCAAGCAGTGCCTGTTTGAGTATGGGCAGTACTGTGCTTTGTCCTCACTGTGAGGGTGGTGAGGCATTGCCACAGGTTGCCCAGAGAAGTTGTGGATGCCCCATCCCTGGAGGAGCTCAAGACCAGATTGGATTGGACTTTGAGCATCCTGGTTTAGTGAAAGGTGTCCCTACCCAAGGCAGTAAGAACTGGACAAACTTTAAGGTCCATTCCAGTCTAATCTATTCTATGATTCTTTCAATGAAGCTTTTTTAACCAGCCAGCTAATCTCACTGTTTACATATGCACCCTCTTCCTCACAGTGCTACTCAAGACGGAAAAAAAAAAAATCCAGGCTTTGACCTTTTTAGCTTTCTTATGCTCTCCTCCTTCTTATGAAATTGCTCCTTCTCAGGAGTTAGCAGGGAAGGCCATTGATCAAAAAGCCACAACAGCAAGATAGGACATGACAGTGGTTCTGGCAGCTAGAATGTAAAATGAATCTGTCTGTCTCTAGCTGGCCAATTCAAAACCAGGTTAACAGTACCTGAAATTCATCACTATCTAATGTCTTTGTGAGATGAGACTGATGTCAGTTTAATTTAATAGGCCAGGCTGAAAAATGCGACAGTTCAATTATTGATTCATGAGTGGATTAGACATCACTGCCTCAGGGGTGGCAACATCCACCAAAGGGTGGGGATGACGGCTGGGGCACTAACAGCATGAGCTGCCTCATTTTAGTCCAGTCTCTAAACCTTTCAGACTCCCCAGCCAGTGCCCACCCCACAGCAGATGTGGGCAGACAGGCCCATGATGGGAGACATCTTGGAAATAAAAGCGTAGCCCACATTTCCTGTCAGGAGAGCAAACGGGAATCTGGTGCTGTAGATGTCTGCAGTGTACACCCTGCTGGGAATACACCAAGGACTGAAAGGTACAGAGCTGTCAGCCAGGTGCTTTCTGCAAGGGCTGAAGTTCACTGAATAAATAAAGGGAGAAAAGGGGGACAAGAGTCCTTTTATCTCTTTCAAAGATGTTCTTGCTGGCTTTCCTCATTCCAAATGAGGTGCAGTCTCTTTATCAGAGACCTGAAATGGCAGTCACCCTTGCACTGCTGGTTCCACTTCCTTCTCTTTCACCCCACAGTCTCCTTTTCTTTCACAGTAGGTATTAATGTGCCATCTGTTCCAAAACATTTCCAAGTTAATGCTAAGAGGCCTCAAACAACTCCCTAACAGTCTTCAACAGTCACACCTATGGCTGCCCTATTCCTGTATCTTTATGGATAATTAGCAAGCCAGATATTTATGAAAACAGAGTAATTATTTTTAAGTACCATCTTTTATTTTCAGGCTCTGATTTGGATATGGTAATGTTTGCACAATACTTTTCTATTTTTCTTGGGAATTTTAAGCATAATAATGAAAACCTATGCTGCACTACTTCACAGTATCACAGTATCATCAATTTGTCTTATGACACATAAATTCACCTTTATCACATATTTTTGTTAAAGATTAATTCAAATCTTGCCAGAAAACAGTCATTAATAACAAAAAAAACCACTGTGTCATTTATAGTGCACCTTAACATGTTTAACTTGGACAGAAAAACAAAGAAATTCCAACAGTTAAAAAATCCTCACTGAACATGGGAGAGTGGTACAAGGTAAGTGTTGTAGAGCTCTTGGCAGTCTAGGAGTTAGCAAAACAAACGTCCACTTTTGGAAAGCAAATATTTTACATGGAAAATGGACAGAGGCTTCAGGAGTCTTACAGTACTATCTGTTTTTAGAAAGTCATTTTCAAGGTCTCCATTACAGAAACATGGAATTTTTATGTTGGAAAAAGACCTCCAAAATCACCGAGTCCAACCTCCGACCCAACACCACCATGTCAACTGGACCATGGCAGTGAGTGCCACACCCGTTTGCCCCTTGAACACCTCCAGGGACGGTGACTCCACCACCTCCCTGGGCAGCCCATTCCAATGTCTGACAACCCTTTCCAAGCACTCCTAACAACAGCTGCCAAAACAGGTTTGGTTACAAGCAGCTGCCTTATGCAGAGGGCCTTAGAGAATCCTGTTTGAATGCCAAGGCTCTCACCTTAACATTGCTATTGCAATCAAAAGAAGTAAAATGGCATTTTTAAAATTTATTCCTCAGTGCACATTAGTGTTTCTTATATTAATATAAACCTAATATAAGTGGATGAGAGGGAAAAGAAGTAGAAGGAATTCATGAGCTTGTTCTGCTTTTTATTAAAGTAAGAGGAAAAAAGTAATCAGACTTGGGCAATCCTAAAGCACACAGGTCCAATGTACTCAAGATAACCAAAGTATAAAAATGATCCATAACCATTATAAAAACCCTATTCTCTTTTAAAATATGCCTAGCCATTATCTCAGTTCTTTCTTCCTGGAAACAAGGCTGGCATCAGACTCAGATATGGATTAATCTTTAACATCAGCCAATGTATAAACAATAGTCATTCATTAACCCCTGCAGCTGTAATGAACCAGAACATACCAGGTATTGATTACCAAACAGAAACTTCTAAATATACAAACCCAGAACCTGTGTTGGAAACCACACAATAGGTATAGATGAAAAGAAATTTCACTGGTTTGCTCCACAAAGCAGGAGGAAAAGTGATACCATTTTAATTTCCATCATACTTTATTACAGACAATTATGACATACCTGTGTGGTCATAAATGAAGAGCTGCTATATCTAGACTTGGATTTACTGCCAGAATTGAGCCAGAGCATTTTAAAGATACCACAACTGTTACTATGATTTTACTGACCTCAGTGCTTACATTACATCAGTACCTTAGGCTCAAGCCAGCTCAGGTTGCAACAAGTGCTCTGCAAACCGCTAGAAAATGACAATTCCTGCTCCTCAGAGCCCATAGTGTTAACCCTAGCTAAGCAACACCAGGAGGTTTAACAGTTTTTAGGCTTCAGTTCCTTTCAAACTTGCTGGCCAATGCCTTGATCTCTCCCTCCTTGCACATTGGAACACTTTTTTACAGGAACACATTAGGTTGTTCCTGTTGAACTCATTGCCTGAGGTAAAACAGTCTGTTGCCTAAAAGGTGCAAGAGCAAAGCCAGGAGCTCAGGGGTTGGTTAGAGAAGTAAACCCTGAAATTCGTCTCATGTGGTGATCCAATCTTCCTTTAAACTGTAGAGGACAGATCCTCAGATCCTCACCCCTTGTAAACTGTCAGCATTTCATAGGAGTTTGGTGTAACTGTGAGCTCATCCAGGCCAGGATTTTCCCTGAGATATTTTAACTCAGATTAAAATAGAGACTGAACAGAGCTCAGGTAAAGGCATTTTATACCTGTACTGGTACAGGAAATATTCATGCTTGACAACACTTTGTCAAGAGCAGTGAGAGGTTACTCTGCCCCCTTACACGTGCACACTGCTTATCCTCTCAGCAAAGTAACAATCCAGACATTGATTGTGGTTACAGAAGTTCTCCAGCTTAAATACTGCTGGGTAGAAAGTGCAGATTAAGAGAGTTCTCAGGGCACTTCTCTCCCCCTTCACTTGTGTGCATACATCCCTAGGCACTGCTCAGGACTAAGAAAATCAAACACTTATAGAGACTTCTAAATTTAAGCTTACCTGTGTGGCCAATTCGTTCTCATAACAACTGAGTATTTACTACATTGTACTACACACAGAGGTCTAGTCAGGCAACAAGGACCTTTTTGGTGTATGTGGTGTCACACATTTCCACTTTCTCTCATGTGAATTTATACACTAAAATTAATTTCTACTTCTGTTGAAACCGAGGATGCAAGAAATACACTTCAGATAAGTGGAGAACTGAAAAAGAAAACAGAATTAAAAACACTGCAGAAAAGTTAAAAAATAATCAGAATTATTTTGCAAAACCAGAGGAATAAAATGTGGTCAGTATAATCACAATACAGCCATTCTGTAAAGGAAATACTTCCTGGTGCCTTGACCTTATGTCAATGGCCCCATCTTGTGTCCCAGTTATTTTTAAAGCTGACTTTATACAGTAAATAAGGATGGAGGTGGGGAAGAGAAAGCAAAAAAAACCCCATCAGACTCCTCTTAGGAAAATAAGACTTAATTAAAAAGTCTGCCATTGCTTTGCATTTAATTAGGACTAACACAGCTGCTAATAAGCTTCTGATTGATAGTAAACTTGATGTCTGCACAGAAAACTACTTACTTGGTTCAAAGATGCTGATAGTTTCATACAGAAAAAAGATTCTGTTTTGTAATTGTGCATAATGTTAATGTTTGAAACATCCTTAAGGGTGATTGTACCTATTAAAATTTCATATGTGAAATGAGAAATAAATGAATTGGTGTTGCATTTTTAAAGGATCAGATTACTGTTGATTAAAGCTTTGTCTACACTTGAAATTTCCCAGTAGAACAGCTCTACTGGTGGTTGTAATAATAGGAGAACAAGCAGAGATAGGCTGCCAGCGACTGCTATTAGAATTACAATGTCATACAGACCTGCTCTTTAATGGGTTATACAAGGCTGTGGTTATAATGGGGCTGTAGCACTTAATACTGCCAAACCTCACTGCTGCTGCTGGGGGTGAAATAGGAAAAATATGGAGCAAAAAGCCAGTATAGGTGCAGCTGGGAAGTTCATGTTTGTCAGCAGAGCTGAGGTACAGATTGGAGTATTTATCCAGAATGCTTCCACAAAGACTCACCCTGCCTGAGAAATTAAATATCAAGCAATAATAAGTGAAGGGGAAGTAGAAGGACAAAGCAAGAGAGTAAAAGATGAGTAAAATAATTTGGAAGAAAGGGAAGGAAGCGTTTGGGAACAGCAACAGAAATAGCAGGGAAGAGAAACAGGCCTCTAGAGGAAAAAGAGAAATAAGAAAATTCCATGCAATATACTTTTAATTTTTCAATAGCAGTCCTCCATGTAACAAATACAGAGAAGAGACCAAAATAAGCTCTGAGGGCTGAAAGAGACACACAGAGAAAAGCCACATCAAAAGGAGAAAGAAGAAAGGGATTTGTAGAAGAAAAAAAGAAATCTTTTGACAAATGAAAAAAAGATCAGCTGAGGAAATGAAGGTATTTAAAAGGAGTGAAAAAAAAAAAGAGCATAAAGGGAAAAAAAGGGGGATAAGGAAGTAAAAGGAAAAATACATGGAGCTTACTGTAAGAGTTCTGTTTTGTTTAACAAGAGGTCTAATGCTAGGAGTCACTGACAGAATGAAAACTTCTTCTCAAGCATTGGGGAAGATGATGTTCTACTCTTCTGCAGCCCCTGCACAAGCTCAACCATTTAGCACCTCCCAACTCTTCCCATCCTATCAACATTGCCTTCGAGATACTTCCAACCTATATGCTAATTCCTCATTCACTTCTTTGCCTGACACAAGTCACCTCTGGGCAGGAGACAGGTCACAGCCATGGATCTGACAGGCTGCTGCCTCCTCTCCTGTGAGGCCCAGAGAGCTCCACTGCACCTCACCAAAGCACACTGACGTGTCAGGATAACACCGGCCATATGTGAGTCTTACACAGGGTAATGCAGGGTGTAATCCAGTCTGTGGCAAAAAACATGAGGAGTTGTGGGAACAGAATTGTACTGAACCAGAACAGGACAACATACAAAGTAAATCCTGGAGTGTGGAGGAAATGAGAAGTCACAAAAAGATCAAGTGAGATCAAAGTTAATTCTGTTCGGGAGCCAGTCACAAAAGCTGTGCTCTAACCAAGGTATCTTAAAATTGACAGATATGGGAAATGATTTAACACTTCAGGATAGGAGAATGTACCCATGAAAAGTAAATACCTCACTCTCTAAAGGCAAATTACGCTTACTGTGTTCTGCTAGTGCTGTAAAAATGGCATAACCCTTTGTTGTGAAGCAGTGCATTTCCAAGCTCCCTTGGTTTGAAAGAGCGGGGGTGGTACAAAATGTCAACATGTCTGCTGGGATTCTGAAAATTTCATCTCTCTTCCAAAAAAGTGCACTTGACAACAGATTACCACCACTGGGCAGCAGTGTGCCCAAGTACTGCTGTGCAAGTGCGGTGATCGGGTAGGACTGCCACGAGGTGGGCTGAGGATGCAGCCACTGTAGTAATGATGAGTCCAGAGGTGCCCTCCAAGTGACTCTCACTAAATGAAAGGAACAAGCAGTGTCACTTGCCAGCTGAGAAGATAGTTATCCAGGCCACACTCTGACCTACCATCTTGGCGTCATGAGAGCCAGAAAGCAGTTAGGACTTTGTAAAAGGTTTGAAGAACATCAAATAAAAACAGTGCGACTATAAGAACTCATAATTGAAGTTGACTTTGCTGCTGAGTGGGTGCACAACAAAAAGAGAAAAAAAAAAGAAAACTTCCTGCTTAAAGTGAAAATCTTACTGAATTCTATCAGAAAAGTATAGAAATCTATGGCTTAGACTCACTGTATTTTGTAGAACATGTCTTTTTTTCTCCTCAACAGGCTTGATTTTGTTCTGATCTGAAAAACAGAAACTAGATCAATCCTCCCAAAAGATGCCTGATTATACATATAGCTATGTTCTACACTGGGAATGAGAGGGATATATTACCCTTTCAATATTATATGATGTCAAAAAGCTTTCTTAGTTTACTGTAAATAAAATCTCTCAAAGTGTTCACATACATACAGCAAAGATTTTGGCCCTGTAATAGAAATACTTCACATCTAAATAAAATCAAGGCTGTAATGATTGTAAGAGGAATTTCAATATTATTTTGGAGATTAGAAGGTATTTAAATAGGTGGTGTTTCCTCAGACTGATATTCTCAGCAAAATTTCTCAAATATAAGCAACAAATCAGATTGTAGATATATTTAAGGAAATGTTTTCAGCCAAAAGTGTGCATAATTTGCTCACACCATGTGCCACGAATGCCAGTTTACTGGCAAAAGACCTGTCCTTAGAGAGTGGCTTTTCCTTTAGAACAGTAAATCACATTGTAATTTACACTTACGTACAATAAACCTAAGCCAAATGGTAGCTCATCCTTTGAAAATGAAGATTAATTAACTTGTAAAGGCCATTACTCTAACACCTGTTTTATTTGGAGTTTAATCAACACACCAGAATTTCAGTAGCAAGAACCCCAGAATTCTATTGTGCTTTAAAGAACATCTCTTATTTGTGGAGTTTAATATAAGTTCTGCTCAAAAATAAGCAATTGAAAGCAACCTAAAATAGCAGTAACAAATTCTGTAGACTGCAGCACTTTTGTTAAAATGCTTCAAGTAAATTTATAAACAGTTTCCTAGAATATTCTCTGAATGTGAAGCATGCAGTTATCAGGAATCCTTATTGCAGATTCTGGCCTCATCACACAGAGGTACCCCCACCCCCAATGTTTGTAACAAAAGCAAAGAAAGTAAAAGCAGGTAAAACACAAAAAAAAAGGATTTTTGAAAGAAAATTGCCTACCTGGTATGGTGTCTATTAGTACAGAACAAATAAATTACATACATTTGAGACAATTCCATAATTTGTACTCTGACAAACATACAATCAGTAGCTGTCCTTTTACAGGTTAGGAGTTCACACTGCTGTAAGATTTTCTTCAATGCTAGAGGACAGCTAAAGCTTTCTGATTAAAGAGTTCAGGGAAGTAAAGAGAAAAACCACTTTGGATATATTTATCTTTATATGGTTTGCTTATTTTGGCACATAGTTGTTTACTCTTGAGTTGTTCAAAGTCAGTGGATGTCCTATAATTTCTGTCTGACTGTGAGTGAGACTTCAGGAGGCTTTTATTTCCCAGTTTCTGGGTGGAAGACACCAAGAACATGTCAAATTCTCCATTCTTTTCTTGGACATACTGATTCTGCTCTGAACTTTATACAAGAGATACTGATCTACATTCAGAGGAGTGCAATTTAAAAAAAAAATGAAGACTACAGTGTTATAAATACACAAAACAGGTGGCAAGAATACAGATATGAACAAAGTATCATAACAGAGAACAATTATGAAATAATATTCTAATGTAATTCTATTCTAATGTATCTATCATAAAATATGCAAAGCCAAGATCATGCAGAAATAAAAGAATTATAACAGATAACTTCAAATCTCTCCTACAGTACACAGAGATAAGATTCTTGTCTTTAAATTTTAAATCCAATCTTAGAGACAAAACTTTTTTTGCTTTAACAAATATACGTGACCTTTTTCTTGATTTTAATCTTCACTAACTAGGCCTCTTAATCAAAATGACAGATATTACCTCATCACAATATTCAAACACAATAGAAAATTGTATCTTCATATTACAAAAACAAGAGATGAAGGCTTGTATCTTCGTCTCTCACAAAAAAAAAAATATATATTCTTTGGTATTTCTGGTCTCTTATAGTTAAAATTCAACCAAGACAGGATCAGTGGTCTTCATGGGATGAAGTTCAACTTTTTGCCATTAGATTTATCTCTTCAGAGAACAAGACAAAGCTAGCAAAATAGCTGAATATTCCTTGGTATAGATCTTTAATTGATAAGAATCAGTGATTTAAGTAATAGTCATAATAATTATTTGTACCTGCTGAAAAGGTAAGACTTTTTCCTCAGTACAATGACAATTTCTTGAATTTCAAAAATGTCATTCTCTGAACAGTACTGCTAACTCAAATAATATTCAGTACTAACAAATAAAGTAGTCTGATATTTTTAAAGCTGAAAGTCCCACTCCTAATTACACAGTTAGAACTCAGGTTTCTAAACACCCTGCTCACACCTCCAATGAAAATACTGGTACAAACAAGAGAGGAAAAAAAAAAAATTGTACACTTAGGGAGAAGTAATCCAAAGCAGATCTTTCTGATGCTCAGGACGATCCAGCTGGCAGTTAGAGACACCAATCAGGAAAGCAATCTTGGAGTCACCAGTTTGGTGAGAAGGTGACTGAGGAGGGATATGACTGAGATTTTACTTAGCAGTGAGTGTGAGCTTTTTTTGCCACATCCTGTACTCTTAGAAATAAGGGCCATCTGATGAATAGAGTAGGAGATAATTTTAAAACAGAAAAGAAAAAAATATTTATTTACTCGTTAAATAGTGCATTTCTGGATCTTACAGCCATGGGCAGCTGCAGAGGCAGATGGCATCAGCATATTCAACAAGGAATCAGAGATGTTCATTGACAACAGGGCCATGATGAATGCTAACAGGATTATGTTGGAATGCATCTTCTCACAACCTCAAGGATAATTCTGAATACTGGGGTCCTAAACGAAAGGAAGTATCCAGACTTGGTGTTACATGGGAGGAAATAGTCAGGCTTGAAAATTCTCCCTAAATAGGATTTAGTGCCATCACTGTCAGAGAGAGCACTGACATAGATGATCTCACCCCTTAAGTAATTTTCTACCTTCTAGGGTTTTTTCTATTTTCATATGACTTCCTACTTAAAAGAGCCATCACCATCTCTACTTCCTCAGGGACCGTTTCTGAGAAAGAGTATGTTTCGGTGCTTTTGGGAAAGGAATTTTAGCTCTTTCTGTAAAAATCAAAAGAAAACCCAAAGAGTCACAGGATGATAGAGAATTTCCACTATCCCTGCTTCTCCCTGTTTCTGTACCTATCCATGTTTCTTTAGGTTACTGAGCAAACAAATGCGCCTAGACAACACTCCCCTTTTATTGAGCCTAATCTATAACTGGTAGGGCAACAATCTGTGGCTACCAAAGGAATAATTCTTTTTAAACTGAACAGGCATCTGTCCTCTCAGACCACACTGAATGATCTGAAATAATTGTGGTTTTATTATCTTGGCTATTCAGCAAAGCTGGCAACTCCATATTTGAAAGTTTGGAAAGAAAGGCAAGCATATGCTTTATGCAAAGTTTATACACAACTCTGAAAACCAGAGTTGTCTTGTTACTTATTTTTAAGAGATAATATTTGGCATTAATGCTATTAATCTTCTGACATTCTTTAAGCACTTCACTAAGAGCAGGGATATATTTTTCTAATATTAATTAATGATATATGTTACTAAGTCGTTTATGTAGTACAGAGTAGTAAACTGCAACACAGGAAATATAATTATTTTTCTGAGGTCACACAGTGGATCCAGCAGAGGAAAGAGGTCACAGATGAGACAATTTCTAAAGCTCTTTCATCCATCTCATTAAACTGACAATTCTCATTTCAAACTATTTGTTTTCTGTTACATGAGGACTGGTATTTAGAAAGCATTTCTTTTGTTTGAAACAGAGAGCAAAGTCACTTGTGCAGCAAATGACCGAGGCATAAACACTCACAGCCATTAGAAAGGTGGGTCTGGATTGTGCAAAACAACCTCATTTGCTGCACAAGCCAATTTACATCTGCAATTATGACAACTGTGGGCATAACTGATGATACACATTTTAACCACCTCCTTTGCATGAACAATTATGTAGTTAAATGTGCAGCATGCAGTGAATTGCACCCACAAAATCAGAGGCTGAGATTAGGCCTTTTTAAAAGAGCTAGGCCTTACAAAGTGCCAGATAATTATATACCCCATGAAAGAGAAGAGGGAGTGTATTTCATGACAGTTTTTAAGAAAATAGCACCATTTAAGTTAATTATCTGTGTTGGCTCATTTGAACACCTGTTGAGTTTAATTCATCAGCACCTGGTGCCAACTGTGAGTAACAGGCCTGGGGGTCACTAATTGACAGATTACGTTATTTATGTTTCTTTTTTTTCATTTCAACTTTTTTTTTTTTCCTACTCAATTTTTAGGAAGCAAACTATAGCGGGATTCAAGACGAAAATGCAGATATAACTAGCTTCTCTTGGAGAATGCAATAAAGTATTTTCTCCATGAACATCTGTAACATACAAAGGTTGAAGCCTGATGAGCACTCATATTCTCTTTATCTCACTGACATATACACCAATTTTAAAACACCAAGGAGGAGGACTGGTTGAAGTGATCATTAGCAAGAACTGTTCAATGCATTAGTCTGGAATATTTTAAAAAGACATCTTAGGGGACAGTAATTCAGTTATCAGTTTGGGAGGAAAAAATATAGCTAACACCAAGAGCATGAAAGAGAACGGGAAAATTCTTGATTTATGAAAATTAGACATTGAGAAGATATTAATCATTCCACTGAAAGAATTAGAAATCTGGTAGAGTTAAACAGAAAAACCTTCAAATTAGTTATGATACACAGCAAATGGAAGAATAAGATGCCTGAAAATAGTAAAAATACCTCTGATACTGTTGGAAAGTTGAGACGGACAGAGAAAATCTTGATGCGTAGAGAAGTGTTAGAGTCTAAAAACAAGCCCAATATAACTATGGAATTAAAAACAATAAATTGACTCTGCTCCAAACTGCCCTGAATTTTCAGGGTATAGAGGCGCAGCTGCACAAAAAGATCCAAATCCAGAGAGCTGAGAAAATTTAAGATGGGGATGTGAGAGCTCTAAGCAGATTTCTTCTCAGTATTGTTAGGCATCCTTAGGGATCTCAATACTTCATTGACTCAATTTTTTAAGTCCTCACATATTTTTTGACATATGCTTAAATAATTTGCAGAACAGATACACAAGCATTTTGCTGAACTGGAGTTGCAATTCAGACACAAGAGGATATGAGCTTCAGGCATTTGACTTCCTTGTAAAAGTCAATTTGAAAAGAAACAAATCTCACATGCTGTAAGTTTTATATTTTAGGGTCTTGCTTTTCCTCTTCAATCAAGCATACTCACATGCCTGTAAATTTCACCAAAAATCACAGTAATAATACGGAATTCTAAATCTGAGGTCACAATCAATGTGCTCAAAAGTTCTTCTAACAGAAATAAAAATCAACACAGGAGAAGAAACAAAAACTAAACCACCCCACTCTCAGAAAGGACACACCAACTTCCATTAAACCAGAGCTAAGAAAATATCAAATTCTCAGGGTGAGAAGTGAAGAAAATGAGGTAGAATATTCTTAGAGTTGAAATATATCACAATTCATACAATACACAGGTAGAAAATGGAATAGGGATTACTTTTTAAATGTAGCTTAAATTAGTTGGAAATTATAATATCAAACCAAAGTATATGTATCCATAAAGATATTTATTGCAAAATTAGATTTACTCTATGTTTCACAAATATTATACTCATTGTATATGTAATGTTCTGTGCAGATAATGCAGAAATACCATATAGTGGTGATACAGTCTTTGTGTTTTTTAGAAACTTAAAAATATTCTGCTATCCTGTCATATATTTGGCTCTTATTTTTCAGCAGATGTAAAAAGTTAAATGTGTCTGGAAAAGTTTTAACTGGTTCAGAGATCAGAATAATCAAAACTAGTAACAGGACTGCATTAATTAGTATTTCTGGTAAATAATTAATCATCAACCCTTTGCATAGCCCCCGGCCAAAACTCTGTATGGTCTCAAACTGACAACACATGAACCTCCAGAGGGATCCACTACCTAGAATTGAGCTTGAGGTAATTTGTTTAGCTGTAAGAACACAGTAACTTTTAAATTAAAATTTTTATTGTTAAAGTATTGTTCTGGAATATAAGACTGCTGCACCTACGTTCGAAATGCCAGTTTTAATCATAGAGAATGACTTGTGACTTCATAAATTTTTGGTACACATGGTCGGGATTTCCTGGTGGGAGATTATGGTGCCAAATGCATTTTTCTCCTATGCAGAAGCTCATGTGTCACATGGCTCCAAGGGGTTAATTTTTTTGCACGCAGAATTCTCTACATGATAATGCACTTCCATGTTCCCCATCTGGCTATTGTAAAATCACGGAGGCTGTGAAGGCACAGGCATGAAGTAGAAAGTAGTGTCCTGATTTTCAATGGTACTGAGTATGTGCAACACCTGCTGAAGTAAGGAGGGAGACACAGGTGCTCCATAGCTCTGAAAACCAGGTTGTTTTTAGGACAACTTCAGGAGCATTTCTTTAAGAATTTGACACAGTCAGACTTTTCACTTTAAGTGTCACTTGAAGTCCCTATTTCTTATTTTTATGCTCCTCTAAAAACCTAGAGTTTTTCCTAGAAATGGAAAAACGTTTAACACTGCAATATGTAATATATGTGAAAACCAGAAGCATCATGGGAGAATGCCAATAAAGCAACTGGGGGTTTCAGATGGAACGTGCAGATGGAATGTAGAAGGTATGGAACAGGAGAAGACTCTTCTTCACCATCTGCCTACTGAAGCTGAGGAGTAAATTTTTATAGGAGTGACTTGGCTGCCTGGTGCTCAGGTGCCAACTGGGGTTAAACCATGACAGTCCTTTTTGGTGCTCGCTGTGAGGCACAAAGGGTCGAGCAACGGACAACACTGGCTGATCATCTACAGGAAAGGCTGAAGCATGAAGCCACCTTAAGGAAGCATTTAGAACTGTTAGGAGTAGATCATCTGGAGGTACAAATTACTTCAGTGTACTTCCAGAGCTCATTTCTGATGGTTTCTTACCCAAGGATGTCTGTAGGCCTCAGAGCACATTCTCTGGCATGAGGGAATTCTGTCATTAGCCTTTGATGACCACCTCTCAGCATTTAGAAACCATTCAAACTTGATGAAAAAATTTAAAATGTAGTTCTGCATTGAAACTAATGCTTAAAGTTGAAGTGAAAATGCAAATCAAATAATAGAAGTGAAAATGGAAACCAACTAATACAGGGTTGCATTTCTATATATTTTGTAGATAAGATATCCAGTCTGCTACCTACCTCATGAAAAAAAGAAAACTATTACAAATCAAAATCTACTGTGTCTGAAATGTCGTGTGGTATGGAGAGAAGGAATAGTTTACTATGAACTT
The DNA here is from genome assembly GCA_013400175.1 of Phainopepla nitens. Classification (NCBI taxonomy): domain Eukaryota; kingdom Metazoa; phylum Chordata; class Aves; order Passeriformes; family Bombycillidae; genus Phainopepla; species Phainopepla nitens. The sequence goes on from VXBQ01000188.1 coordinate 72,103, forward strand.
GCAGAAGGTCTTGTTACATGCAATGATGTTCATATGGAAATTAGTCTCAAACTGCATGAACATACATGGTGAGAAGTCATGAAATCACATGGGTGGCAGTTTTCCATATCTTTATTTTCATGAAGCAAACACAGTGCGGTCCTCATAGTATGGCAGGGCAGAGCTGGATGAAAATTGCCTTATTTCCAGGCCATTGTAGAGTTACAGATTTGGTTGTGGCTATTCTCCGACACACAAGAATGCAATGAAATCTTGGGAAAAAAGCTTCCTGTTCTGCTCTACTCAATTAGCAGGCAGGAAGAAAGCTGCAGACTAGTCCAGAATGGCTCTTTTGTAGAGGAAGGTGTGAGGCAAAACCAGTGCCCCATCCTGAATAGAGAGAGCTATTTATCCTCCCACATACCAGAATACTTTGCAATGATTCACAGGCATTTCTGTTTCTTAATGGTACAGAAGCCAGCTAGGGAAGAAATTAGGGTTTGCTATCATGAGTTATCTTAAAGCAGCAGCTATGTCCATTCTCTCTCCTTTAATTTCAACTACAAAATAGCACAAGTGTCCCATGAGAAAGCTGCAGGTTCAGTATTCCCACAGTGACAGGATCTGCAGCCCAGCCAGCAAGCTTCCCTTCCAGCACTATTTGCCTTCAGAATGGCCCTGTAGCTCAAAGTTCTTTTTATTTTTAATTTAAAAAAGTAAAGAAAAAGATTTATCATTGAATTACTCAAACCTGACCCAAACCCATACTTCCATATTATGTTAAAACCTATGGAAAACCAGGTGAAGTTGTTTTGGGCAAGGAATACAGTGTAAAAATTCTCTTAGTTAACAGGTTTATCAGAAGCCGATGGGATACAAGCAAAACATGCTAATGGATTTGGGAGCTTTGGATCCGACCCCTAACAAGTGTTATATTGCTTGGACCGCATTTTTTTTAATTTTCCAACCTACTGGGTTCCACTGAGACAATACAGCAACTTTGCATACCATAAAATAAGAGGTACAATACGAAGGAAAAAAATTGCATCTCTTCAAAATCCAGCTATCCACTGGTTATCAAGTAATTCATTAGCTGTGATTTGGTGAACAGCATCAACTTTCAGAAGTAGTTTCAAAACTTGTTCTTCTAGGAACAAAACCCACAACTTTAAACCTCTCATTTCCACAAAAAACAGGACACATTTTCAACTGGGTGCTTTAATACAGCAGACACCTTTCTTTTTACAGTGCTATGAAATTAGTTCACATCATTTATGTCAATTTATTTTAACATCAATTTTGCTTTTCAGAAAACATGTACTACTTAAAAGCTAAGAAAAATATCATAACTGCTGTAATTGTGGAATTCATTGCAATGTAGTCAACATTTATTCTGTGAGAGTATTGTGTACTTACCAGCCTTGGAAACTATTTCCCAGACCAAATTTTTCAAAGCAGAGGTCTTCCCTTCTTGTTAAAAGTTCTAAAGCTTTTCTTCTAAGCTTGCTATAAAAAGTACAAGAAAATTAGGGTCAGTGAATGAATACCTACTATTTCTCACAGGTAAGGAAAAACTGTGTATTATGGGATCACTCTGAAATCAAAAAATTGACAAGACTAGGAAAACTTCAGAGAACTCTACAAAAGTGACTCAAGTTCTAAAAAGGTGTCTCTCAGAGAGATCTAAAGGAAAAAGGTTATGAGGTTAAGAGGTGATTTAATCTTTGTCACTAGGTATCCACCGAGGTAAAAGGTAATTGCTATTATAGGGATTTCTTTCAAGTAGTAGCCAAGGGTTTACCGAGAAACAACTGAAGTATCAGCTAGAAAATATGAAACTGAGCACATAGAGCATATTACTCCCCAATTCACCCACCCAAATCCCTTGGCTAACTTGCTGCCACTGTGTGCAATGTTTCTATCTCAGAAATAATGTTTGCTGCAAACACTGTGTACTTATAATTTCGATTCCATGTCAAAGTAATATCTTCCATCAAACAATTCAAGAATTCTGTACTAACAACCATTACATTGCAGTGATGAGAACCATCAGTAATTCATGGCCAATGTTTTTAGGATACTGGGTTAATAACTGTCACAAGAACTGAAACAACAGCCACAAGACAAAACAAACCACTCTCAATTTTGGCACTGGAGTCCCAGCCAGAGATCTTTCTATCAATAGGGTTTAGCTCAAACAAAGTCATGGATACATTATAAGAATGACTAGATGCTTTTATTCTGTAGACATTTTTATATAAGTCAGATTTGTTATATATAGTAGGTGCTTGTAGCCCTCAAGTCAACTGTACTGATGTTCAGAACTCAGCTCTAAATTCTTGAAATCTATGAAATATGTTCAATTCTCAGTCTAGGGTGCTACTCTTCATAGAGTAAGAATAAATTAAAGCAATTCTGATTCAAAGAAAATTACAAAAGCCTAGATATCCTTTTACTGCTCTGTTTTTCAGAACAAAAAAATAAAGCAGAAATTACTGGGAGAAACAAAGCATCATTTTCAATTCTTCAGTCTTTGTTCTGCTATTTAGATGTATCTCCTTTACCTACATAGTGTGACTGTTGCCTCGTTTGGCCTCATTCAAAGTTATTTATCAGTTGAAATAGGATAACAAAAAAGAAATGTCAGAAAAATGTGAAGAGCTACCCATAAGTGTCCATTTTAGGAGTACCTATGTTCATAAAAATATACCTCAGCTGCATTCCTGTCCTGTGTCTATTTTCTGTTATTATGATTAAAATATTTGAATAAATGTGGTACCTGAATGTTCAATTTAATCTTTCTGTGTCATCTGCTTCCTTTGCACTGACTGTATTCTTAACCATGTGGAAACAATTAAATTAAAAAAATTAAATATATATTTGACTGAAAAGAAATTTATTCCTATTAAAAAATAAGTTTCAATATCAGACACTTGGTATTTAGTTTCTGTGACTATGTAACAGCAGGAGTATTAACCAGAAACATCAACTCTAAATGATTATAAGAGAATATACTTTGAAAGTGAGTATTGATCTGTATTTTACTAATCACATGAAATGGAAAACCATACCATGGGGTCTGTGTTTTCAATCAAAACTAACAAAGATTAAATTCCTAATAGATTTTACATCATACTATTCAGACATAACTGACTTGCAAGAATTGCAAATACATTTGAGAAACTAATACTCATTTTTATGACCATTTAAAACAAACCAAAAATAAGAAGCTTACTTCATCAAATAAATTATTTGCAGCATTTTTTTTTTTAAGTTCTATTCCCTAAACACAGAAGTAGGTACTGAAAAATGTAGTTGTCACATCCTGGTGAAAGATGCCTGTCACTTTATATCAAAGCAAAATATTGTGTTGTTCCATTCACATGGTTTTAATTTTTAAAGTAAAACATAAAATTAATATTTTGGTGCATTTTCCCCAAAACTTTTAATCTCAAAATATCTTTGACAAAAGTTGCTGTTTTCTTTTATCCTCCAGTTCTCCTTCCTAATCTCCCTCAAGACTTAAATCCACATAGAACTCAATTTAAGGAACAGAAAAGGGGCAGAATGCATTCATTTCAGGACATGATACCCTAAGTATTGGCTGGTGACAATGCCCATTATTCTGCTATGCACAGATAGGACTTAATTCTCTCCAGACTGAGGCAGTGACAGGCAACAGATAACTTCAGCTGAAGAAATCAAGTTAAGTAGGTGAAACATATCACATGGCACCTCGAAAACCTGTGAAGAAATTTTCTGTGCCTTTAGAAAGGAGCAAGAATTACCACACTTTCTTAATAGGTTTCTTATTGCTGTAATGCAGGAAGTAATTTATTAGGCATCCCATTCAGCTGCACAAAGGTTTTTGAGAACTGCTGTGGGGGCCAGAGCACACCTGGAAGAATGAGGAAAAAATGCAATAGTGCAGATTGCCCAGGAAAAAGAATCCCCTGACCCTTTCCTATTAGACAGCAGCACATGGGCCACACTCTGGGAGCGTGACAGGCAGCAGGGCCCTTGTTGCTCTAATCCTTCAATGTGCTGGCACACTTTTTTATTTTAATGGATTTTCTTTTTGCTGGTTACTATTGTGGATGCTTCTATTAGTATGTGTTAAGATAGAAATTAAATGGGAAATGTAGAGCACGGCTTAAATTGCACACAAAAATCCACCAGGCCAGCCTTGCCCCACTGTGCAGAGGAAATTGTGCATTAACAGGGTTCTAGAGTCACCTCAGGGCTTGTGTCCCCCACCTAGGGGCAGACAGAGCCTGTGCTGGCAATAACAGCCCTGGTACCAATATGGAATACGCCATCTGCATGGTCAAGTGAGCCGGGGCAGCCAGGAATTTAGCAGGGAAGCATTAGCTGGAGCCAGGAAGGGTCAAAGCAGCACTGGTAGCAATAATACCTCTAACAGTATCCTTAAGCCCATTAGAGGAGCACCAGGAGCAAGAGCTATTATTCAGGGTGGGAAGAAAAGCAATTTACAAAAGCAGAATTAAAATCAGAAGATGATCTTATGGCTTTTGTATTACTGTTTTCAAATTAGGCAATAAAAAGAGTGTGAATTGCATTCTATTAATTCATACACAGTGTTTTCATTCTTGGGTAGTCAACACAACAAGGGGTGAATTAATGCTACTTTGTTCTGACACTGTTGTGATTACAAAATGCTAATTTTAAGAAATATTTATATTGCTAATTAAGGAAGAAGGTCAGAAGTTCTAAGCTCCAGCTGCAATCAACACAGTTCACTGCTCTGAATTTTACAAGTTCTGAGCTGTGAATTGTGCTGATTGCAGGCACAGCTCTGGATTCTCATTAGCCAGTCAAACCACCCCAGTTCTACCAAATATTTTACAATATATTCTACTGTGTTGTACAAATCCTACTACTATGATGCAGACATTAATATCAAGAAGTACAGCAATAAAACTCAATCTGTATCAGCATAAATTGTACACATGGATTTTAGAAATAAAAAAAAATGAATAAAAAATAAAGGCAATAAAGCTATTCCCTTCATTGTGCTGACACAAGAAGAAAAGTGAGCTAATTGTACAGAAAAGAACCTGAGGAACAAAAATAAAGTGAAAAGAAATATCAAACTAAGAAAAATCCAGAAAAAAGGAAGTTGTGAAATTGTGTCTGTATCCACATGTCCATGTACAAAGTCTTAGATTATAAAAGAACTCAGCTGTTATGCAACAAATGCAAAACAATCACAGAACAGAAATAATAACCAGTGATTATGGTGTTCTAAAATACTGGCATTAAAGCTTTATCTGGTGGCAACTAGGAGAAGAAAAACGCAAAGTGGGAAGAAAAAACATGCAAATGCATTATGACCGAAAAACATCCGTGAAAAAAAAAGTGACATTTTAGTTGCATCATAGGTACAGTAATTTACATCCTTTACAATAACTAATTTTCAATTATTGGGGTACCTTTACATATTTTTAGCTAGTATAGGCAGGGTAAGATTTTTCAGAGAGGAATAATTACTTTGTAGCTAAGACAAATGTACCAAATGATCAAAGACTTCAATATAAATATCCATGTAGTCTCTTACAAATCTAAAGCTTCATTTCTTCCTCTTATACCAGCAAACTCATAAACTTCCAAGACATACAGTTTACCTGTAGGGGCTACCTGGCAGCCCTGGAACATCTCAGTTACAGAGTTACCACAGTCAGAGGTGGAGAAGAAAAGCCTTTACCCTCATTGCACAGTTTGTGAAATCCACGTCAGAATTTGACCAATAATCTGCAAATCAACTACTCAGTCCTTATTTATAGATCCAGACAACAATGAAAAAGAGAGGCCTAAACTCTCAGTTTGATTTTTATGGTGCTTCACTGCAATATTCTGTTATTTCCAGACAATTTAGTGGTCCATGTATCAAATACTCAATTTTAATACTGAACTGTATCTTTCATCTCATTTTGCACAGAAATTTTTTAATGTTTATATACAAGCAATTACAAAAGCTCACTCTTTTGTGAATATTTAGCACACAGGCTTATTTTTTATTTCAGCAAAATCGTAAGTACTTGTATTATAAATGGGTCTGTACATTTTATATTACTTCTACAAGCTACTTACAGCATGTACATAATGACACCTGTGCTCCAAATGTCACAGTGTTGGCTGTAGTCACAGGCACTGATAACTTCATGGGCTGCCAACCAAGCAGAAAAAATAGTATTAATAATAGAAAAAAAAAATTTTAAATGCTTAAACACAAAGCATGAAGAATGTGCTGATGTGGTATAATTTATTCCCATATGTAAAGAGGAACCAACAGCAGATGTTTAAATGAATAATGTACATGCCTTAACAATTCATGCTGATGTGTCCTTACTTTTATCATTTAGCTGTTAAGGGAGTGGTGACATTGTGACATTAGCTGTGTGATTAAACTTAGTACTCTTCTTCTCCACAGTAAGTTATTAAAGCAGCATTCATAACACACTGACTTAAAGTACTGCCAGACGTCACATGAACTTGGTTTTCTACCAGACATAAGGGTAGCACATAGGAGCACAGGGCTTTTGCAAAACACAAAGCCTCTCTTTTCTTGAACGCATCAGATGATGAACAAAACCTATCAAAATACTATCAAAAAAAACCTGCCAAAATACTATCAAATAAAAATTTTCAAACCCACTATTTCAGTCCTAGATTAAAATTTACAACTTATAAGCTATTCACTTCTCACTTTATATTATTTCAGTCACACATCAGAAGGATGCTGGTTTGGGGCCATCTCAGTGAGATTTTTATCTGCTGCATCATGGGATATGTGGCTGAGTCAACAGCAAGATCTGTGGTTTTTAATTCCAGAATCAAAGGAGGTGACATACTTAATCCCAGTAAGGAACAAAATATAAACACCTTCACACAATGAAAAGGGGAGATTGACAGTGAATATTTTACTTGGTGTACTTCAAAAAAGCCTGTTGAACTGTGATCACAGATTTTTTTATGCCTTAGGTAGGCACTAAGCTTCAAATATCTCATTATTATGAAAAGGATCTTGAAATGGTTAACTTAATAGCTTGATAATGCCACAACTGGTAAATAAGATTTTAAAGGGTATTCTAACCATTAATATTGTCAAACTGGCCAAACCTGCTGTAGGGATTCATTTTTAATCAATCATTTTGATGGCATTTTATACTATCAGTAATTCATGCTAATACTGGGAAAACTTACAAAATTATATACATTTATATCATTAAATACATATCCTACACAAAATAAAATTACCAACTCAGGAAGTTGATATTACTTTTATATCTTTTCTTTATTACTAAACCAGTCTGATTAAATTTTGAATTTCCATGAGTCACACAGAGAAGAAGGGAGGATACAAAAAATGCAAATCAGACCAAAAGGAAAGCATAAGCATAGAGGGACAAAATCAGAAAGAAAAAATGAGGAGCAACTAGCAAGGGATGTAATGAAACCATCTATAAGAATACTAGTGGTGGGAAAACAGTGAATAAAGACAACAGTGTTGTATTCAACCAAGAGCACAACTGATTGATGATGCTTAGAAGGCAAATGTATTTAATGTCTTCTTGCATCAATTTTAACCAAAATGTCAAGTGCAAGCAGTGGATAGTCCAATCAATATCAGTGACAAAGGGGCAAGACCTCAAAGACTGAGAAGAGAAAGGTTAGCAAGTACTTGAGTTGAAAATTTTAAAATCAGCCGTAACCGATAAAATTCATTCTGGAGAACTTTAAAAGTGACAAGACTTTTCAGAGCTATTAGCTCTTCAAGAACCATTAGTGGAAGGCAGATAAAATACTTGAAAACTAAAAAAGGCAATCATGGTATCTATCTGTAAGAGAGGAGAAAAGCTGGCATCAAAGAATTATAGAAGTATCCCATAAATTTTAACTCCCAAGAAAATACTGGAGTTAATAGGCACCTAGAAGAAAACAAAGAGGTGAGCAACAGATATTATGCACCTGTCAGGAGCAAATCTCCATGCAGCACAGGCTGATGGGCTTTGGGGTTACAGAAGGAACATAAAATATCACACACCTCTCTTTTAGTAAGGATTATGATACTGTTTCCCTTAAATTGTTTTGTAATCCAAATTATTGTGTTTAATGTAATAATTTAATACATTAAAATATCACAGGAGCAATGTACAGGTCCACAAAAAATGCTTCTCAGAAAACAATTGTAACTTGTTTTTGTCAAAGTAGAAGGCTGTGTCAAGGCATGTTTTGTAGTTGTCTGTCCTCTTTAAAAAACAAGAGACCAAGAGAGAAGTGAAAGAACAGATTAGTGACAATAGGAAGGTTCTTCATATCTGTGCTGGGTAGGGGAGGAAAATAACAGTCTGAAAATGTGAACTGCAGTTCCACCTTTTTCCTTTCCCTACCCACAGGATTCCACCACCTCCCTTAGGTCAACTAGAGCAATTCTGCAGCTGCAGGTGAGTTAACTGAAACCTTATAATGAAAAAAGTGATTAGATCACGGCCTGAAGGTATAAGTTTCAGCTCATTGTCTAACTGAAGGTTCGGGGCAGACAGCAGAAAAATTTCTAGGAGGATAATGAAGCATCAGAATAGATTGCCTGGGAAGATCATGGAGTCTCCATTACTGGAGGTCTTTAAGTACACCTTGCACAAATGCTCATCAGAAATGACCTCAGTACAGCTGCTTCTTCTTTTGGACAGAGAAATAAATCAAACAACTCAAGGCCCCTTGCAGTGATGAGACTCTGTTTCTGTCATGATTGGTAAATTGGAAAGTAATTCCATCCTGTACAACCCCCTCACTTAAAGAGTATTTAATGCTACTAATATTTAATAAATCAGAATGTTGGAAGGACTAATTATCTTCCCCCAAAAAGGATTTCTTTTTTGCTTCAGTTTGTTATAAGCAAGCTGTGAAATTTGCTGGTATAAACTGTTGAGGAAAAGACTCCACAGAATTAAAAAAATGAATGCTATGTTGGATAATAGAGTGAAGTATGCTACAGCATGCAGTATAAATCAGAAAAGGTTACAAATCTATGCTATGGAATGTAAAGTTTTCATTGCCTAAACAGATAATGAAAAAGCCCTGAAAAGCATGTCCTTTGGGCAGGCTATGTCATAATTACCTGCTTTTGTGGTGTTGGGAGTTTTTCAACTTCCATTTCAACATCAAATATTAATTAGTCCCATATACTGAGGTAGGCACATTTTTGGGATGGAAATTGTCTAAAAAATTGGTTATTATTTATTCCCCCTGTTTAGCTGGAGATTCTTATATTTTTCTGCAGCACATCAGAAGCCACAAATTAGCTGTCTGTCACCAGAGAGAGGTTAGCACTAGAGTGATACAGAGTTAAAAGTAGTCTTACCAAAAAAGTACTATTCATCAACAAAATGTCCATGAAGAGGACATTTCAAAGGGTAGAAAAAATGCTGATTTTTTGTTAAACAAGATAGGATTCTATCCTGTATGCAAAGCCTTATTCAAGTGCAATACATGGAGAAATCAAAATTCTTCAGCATACTTTTATATGCTACACTTTTCATATCAAAGTCTGTGAGACAATACATACATCTGAAGATATCAGTATCTGTGAGTTCAGGAAGGAATGTCCTGATACTGAGCGGTGGCTTGAAAAAGAAGGTCTTTCTATACATATTAACAAAATTTTATCTCAGCCCCATGCCAGTATGCACTTGTGCCATGTACTCGTGTGTCATATGGAAGAACCTCTTTCACCAGGAGCAAGCCACGTCTGGATTTGTCCCATAATTCTGTCTGCACATCCTGCCCAAAACACAAAATCATAAAGATCCAGGAAGACTTTCTCACAGACAAAAATAGGAGGGTGTGAACCTTATCCTGACATCTAACATTAGGGACCTCAAGCCTGAAAGTCTGAAGTACTTAAATGTTGTTCTTAGCTGTTTTTTTTATCTCACATTGTGTGATGGACATCTCCTTTCCTGTAGTCACTTTAATTGCTGCTGGCCACACCAGCTTTGGGGCTTAGTTCTGTATTTTTCCACTTCTCCCATTAAAGTCATTCAGGAGTTATTCTCCTTTGAAATGAAAGGAGCAAGCAAAGTGAGGAAAGATCTGACCTCATTCACAGGATGGAACATAGAAAAAAATGCCTGCACCTTGCAGGAAAGATGACAGAGTGTGCTAGTTGCTGTTCCAAATGGGTATATAAAGCAAGGCCATGAAACGAGAACAGCTGGCCATGGTGGTTTCTATTGATGGCAGTGGTGACTTGACTGAAAGGTTGGAAAACCTGTGGAAAAGACAGAAAATTCATCAATGTCCTGCCTACCACTGGTATTTTCAGGAAGAAAGGCACACACTGCTCCAAACTGAAGGGTACAGAGAAATCCACAATGATATTCCTTAAAATGAGCATGAGATTATATAAAAATATACAGGTCTAAGAAACAGAAAACAGAGTTTTGCAGTCTGGATTTATCCATTTTACATTATTGAGTTGTCCACTTGTGGACATAAAATGCTTCTCAGCCTGCTGTCTTCTATCCCAGATAGTAAATTCCTGATCCAACAATTCAGTTGTACAAGATGATGCCTACATTTTAATAGTAACTACTACTAAAATGGCAAATTAGCGATGCACAATTAACACATGATTTATAAAACATCAAAGAATATTTTCTTCAATACAAAAAAAGCTGTAAGCATATCGAACATGTTTAGGTAGCAAATATTTATTAATATCAAAAGAATCGTATAATATACTTGTATTTCAAACAAGATACAGTCTAAATAGGCTTTTTTCTGAATTACTAACAGGTTTACTTTAAATTGAAAACATTCTGAATTTGAATATTAATTACATCTCACAGCATCTGCTGGCTCCCTGTAACTAATGGCTTGGGACTATGCAAATGTAGATCAGGATGAACAAGGTATGGTTACTTTAAGGATTTTTTTTTTTAATTGACCAAGAAATGTACTTACCATTTAAAAATAAAATACTCTTTTCAACAGTGGCTCTTAGCTTCCAAATGATTTTTTTTTCTCCCTAATAACACCATTTAGTAACTCATTTCAAAACCTGCTAGTAGGTATCAAAGTCGGGCCTCCCAGTAATACCTGGATATTAAAAATGGTTCTTGAAGCCAAACTGCTGCAATTTGTCATCTTATCTTTATGTTTAATTTTGCTTCATTTACTTCATTGATGTCACTGCTTTTAACCGAAATGTTTTCCAGTTTTAGATCTCTGAGCATAATACCTGCCAAACGAGAGTAAGGAATAAAATGTTATCAGTTACAGAGAACATTTTCTGACAGAAACATTTTAAAATCTTTTGATTAATTCCTATGAGCAGCTCCCATGCATTTTACTCTAAACTGGTGGCAGTTTAACAAAAATCATCTTCCTCATTTCTTCTGGGGAGTCATATAAGAATTTCAAATTTTGAAATCTTATTCCTCACCACAATCCTGTAAGAAAGGCAAAAGTACATAATTGTTCAGTCTTTTAAAATCAGATCATTTGACATCATCTAACAAAAAAAGTAGAGTGTATCTTCTCTATTTACCAAATTTGCTCATATTTTCATACCTGAAATTCATTTTTATATACCAAACCAAGGGTTTTTGCCCTTTTGATGAGGGCCCAGAAGAAACAAGGCCTTATAAAAGGCACCCTTCCATAATGCTATATATCTCTCTGGAAAAAGAGGTAAAGGAAGGGTTCCTAAAAACACTGTTTTAACAAAGAGGTTAATAATTTCTTTGCAGAAAACCTCAAGAATTTGAAGTTCTGCACCATCTACAAAATCTAAATTTTTGGCTGGATAGGTTCATTCCAGCGAGGTGGATGAAAATGCTGATGTTGATTGAACCCTAAAAGTAACATTCGCTGTTGGGAAGTATCAGGAACAATCCACTTCTTCTTTTTTACCTCCTGTAATACACTGTACATATGACAACTGAACTAAGTTAAAGTTACAGTGCAAATGCAGAAAGAGACATAAAAGAAAATGGCAGCACATATTGCGTCTGTAAGAAAAATTAAGTTCTAAAAAAGTATTCATGTGGTGTATTTTACTTTTTCTTTACTGGATTATTTTTATCCTATGAAATAAATAATAAATAAAATATCAATCAGTAACTGTTTTTAAATGTATGAACACTTAAAATCAATGAACATATGGGAGAAGCAGAGGAATGTAATTACGGTTTTTGTGTAGACACGCTATTGGTGAAGCAAGGCTTTGAATGATGTGTCCTGTCTCATTTTCTGTAAAATGCCCTTTACCACAAATCACTTTTTTAAGTTCTGCATCCTCACACAGCTCCATTACAAGCTATATCTGCTAATATTAATAAAAGGAAGAATGTAATGATTTTGTTCTCTCCGAGTTTAGTTTCTTCTAATGTAATAACAATACGTAATTAATTGCAATGCTCCAGCTGTAGTGATAACATAGAACCTCAATGCAATTAGTATTTTATGGACAGAAGGCAAAGGACAACTGACCAGCCACAAATATTGTCAGTATTGTGTTTACTACAACAAACCCTCAAGATTTCAAAACATACGCATTTTAAAAAAGTACAAAAATACAGTGATTTCAAATCAAGGGCTAAGTATGGATTTTGCTAGAAGTCTCTACCATTTAATGCATTAAAAATGGCTTTTAGAAAGCCAAGGAATATCCTCAGCTTTCAAAGTAAAATGCAACTTTTTAGCAACTAGGAATTAAAACTGTAATACTTCAATCAAATGAGACTTCCAAACAATTCAATATCACAAGAAAAAATCCTCCACGGGCAGCTAACAGGAAATATTGTTTTACATTGTTTTACTACATCCTACTGTAGTATTTATAATATATGCTGCCATTATAAAATCCTGAAATCTTATTTGTCAGTTCAGCCACAAAACTTTAGGCAAAAATTTGCACCATGGTATTCATACTGATTTGTGAATGGAACACTTTTTTTGTTCCTTATTTTTACTTTATTGATAAAAACTCAAAAAATACTTAAAGAAGAAACACTAATCAATTGCATATATCCTTTGAAGAGATTTGGTTACTTTGCAATCTAATATGCAAATATATTCTCAATTATTCTTTCATGAAAGGATAAGAGCCCTGAATTACACAGTTTGACAGAAGAGTTCGAGTGTTTTCAAAACTTGTGCTGCTTCAAGTTTCTGCCACAGGGGCAAGGTATGAGACAAAGGACTACCTGAAAAATGAGAATAAACATCTCCGTAACTGAAAAGAGAAATTCAGTGTCTAATATGACTTATGTCCTGGTGGTCAAATAGATATTGGAAGAGGAGAATTATCAGATAATAAGAAAGCTAGGAATAATATAAAGAACATCACACACCTACAAGATATTTACTCTTTTCCTGAAGTTTTTTAATAGCTTATTTTTTGACAGTAGTCTTGTGTTTCCCTTCAGTTATCATCCCAAGGCTACCACCTTCTAGTTTCCTTCCAAATGGATGAATTTCATCAAAAAACAGATAATCATAAAAAGTACTGTAACTATTTAAAAATCTTACTATACTCATTATCCATTAATATAAACTAATCTAAACCTTGCAATCATAGTTCAAAAGATGTTTTCACTATCAGAGAAGCAATCTGATTTTTCCAACAAAAATGTTTGCAGTATTTTCTATGCAATATTTTTCAGTCTTCATGCATGTTTGTTCTAAGGCTTAGGATAGCAACTTGCAGAGTTTGGTACAAGTTTTCTGCTTCACTTTAAAAAGTATCATGAGCTGCCACCTGTCATTGTCTGGAATTCCTCTCTGTTTTCCATCGAATTTCCCACATGATTTCTGGAAAATTCCCCTTCTGCTTTCTAGGAGAGCTCATCCACACCCCAAATCATAGAAATTTAACTCATTCTTTGCAGGAGTTCATTTCACTGCTTTCAAGGAATATCCTCAGCTTTCTGGGTTTAAATCCACATATTCCACCCTTTTCACAGTTTTTCCCATGCCCATAACTTTTCTGGGAATTTTCCCTTTGCTTTATAAGACTTTCTTGCGAGCTTTAGGGGTAATCCACACCCAACTTCCCAGAAATTTTAAGAGTGTTGTTGAAAGTATTCACTTTGGCTGCTCTCCTTCTTTTTCTAGCTTCCACTTTCTAGGCCGTACCACTTTGTTTTTCAGGAAATTTCCCCTTTCTCTGCAGGTGTTTTCCTCCATGTGTTTTTCAGAAAATCTCCCTTTGTTTTCTTAGAACTGTCCCAACTATCAGGAATTTACTAAGTGCTTCCTAGAAAATTTCCAAGTTTCCCAGTTTCCCAGCTGCTTTCTATGCATGTCCCTACTGATTTCCAGAAATTTCACAGGTGCTCTCTAGGAAACTAGACAAAATGAGTGGGTAGTCACTGTGTAAATGCTATTGGTAAATGAACAAAAAAAAGAAACAAAGCCACCTTCCATGATGCCTATGGCTTGGGAACTGCAAAAACTGTCCATAACTGAGAATGTACATATTAAAAACTGTTCTTAATGAAGCGGCAGTTCCTGAATATAGTACAGAAAAAACCCACAGCCTCTCAATGACATTTTCTTTGAAAAGAGTGCTATTTAAGCAAACTTTCTCATGTATTTTCATAAAACTCCTGAGACATCTACAAGTGGATAGCGTTTAGATGCCAGTAACACATCTAGAGAGCTATGACATTTTCAACTGCTAGGGCTGACTATCCAATATAATTTGACACTGCTTTTGAACTAGTGACCAACGTCTATGGCTACACATCTTCATTTTCCTTGCTGAGACTGTGTCCTCCTCCTACTCACATTTTCAACATGAGTCACAAAGGCAAATAATTGGCAGCATATTCAGATATTTCTAATTTAGGGTGATAGTTACTTTATACCCATGTATATGAATATAAAGAAATGTATATGTAGAAGTGTTCCTGGAAAAGGGATCCATTTATGTTGCTTTTCAAGATGATGCATTTAATTCTGAAATTTTTTTTCAATTTTCTTTTCAGATGTACATGTAACAAACTCCTCCAACAAAAGCTTTTAAAGTTTTCAACTGAACAATTTTAAAGCCTTCAAGTATGAAATAAAAGATTATGATACAGGATAAATATGTCTCCATAAATGTTAACTACTACAGGAATTGTAAGAGAAGAGACTGTACATCAATGAGAGTGAACTACTAGAAATTAAAGACAATCAACTTCAAATTCAGCTTCAGTCTCAATTTTTTCACCTACTACCTTTATAATGGTATTCCCATTTACACACTTTTCTACATCTGAAGGGTACCATAATTGAAAGACATCAAGGTACAAGTGGGTGGGAGGAAAACCAGAGAATTGCCCGTCACATGCAAATTCTGACTCCTAAAGCAAAAGCTTTACTTTCAAAACACAATACCTTTAAAGCCCTGTAAATTGAATCTAACCTGTGTTAGTCTATTTGTAGGATTAATAAATCCTTTAGATCATGTATTTCTTCATCATTTTAGACAGTGGAAAAAATATATCTACTGGAGACATTCATGCAGACAAACCTTCTGCAAAAATTGGCTCAATCTTAAGGCATGATATCACATAGGAATATTACTGTCATGTCACAACCATGACAACTTTTCAAAAAATTATGTCATTAATCTCATTTATTACGTTACTTTGAAGTAAAAAAAATACTGCTAAATGTCTTTAAAAAAAAAATTTAAATTCAGTATTTCAGGTTAATTTATTCAACTTATCTTCTGATGAATGGATTATTTTAAGCAGTGAAATTTTGTGCTGTGGAATTCCTGGCCTGCCCTACTGGATGAAACTACCACTCTGTGTTTCCAAGAATTTCTTGGAAACCAGCACTTTCTATGACCATTGAAAATAATGTCAAGTTGTCTTTTAGTGGCAAGAGTTGAAAAATATTTTCTGTGGAAGAGATTTTGAATTTATTGGGAAATATAATCTTTACTTTACTTTGGAGAAATCAGCACCGGTAACTGGAGAAGATGGAGAAACACCCAGTCTTGAAAACACACCTCAGAAATACATAGCAAAGAAAATTAGGTCCAATTGCAGTCTCCTTACCTCCTCCCCCACCTTGGATCTTCTTGTCACATATCTCCAAGTCACATGTGATCTTTGTGGCAAACAAAAAAAAAAAACAATACAGCATTGCTTGGCTCAAATGAAGCTGAGCACTGGTTCTTTTTATGGTCTTCTCTTCACTGCTTTCAGACATCTGTTCAGTTTTATATAGTCTGTGCCCAAATTAAATTAAAACACTGAGACTGGCAGGAATGTGTCCACTGCTCAAAGAAGTGGAATAAAACCTGAGAGATGAGGGGGTGGGTGGAACACAAAAGCCTTGTATTCTAACTACAGCTGTCTGCCATGCTGACAAGGCACTAGCTTGGCATAACACAGCATGCTGGTTTGGACAGCAGATCTGCAAAAACAAAAAACACACAGTCAAAAATGATACTTCAGCTTTTTTAGCTACAGAATCACTGTGTGCATTCAGAGACGGAAAAAGCAAACATTTTTTTCCACTAGACAGTACAAAACTATAATAGATTTTTCCTTCAAAGCAAATGGTATAAAACACATTTTAAGAGGAATTCAAAATACTTCAGTAAACCTGGGAAGCTGTTGATCTGGAGCTTCCAATAAAAATGAACTTTTGCTTCTAACTGGCATCATGTGAGGACATCCTTCAGCAGTGCTGCCAAAACAGGGATAACAAAAGCAAGGATTTCTGCATACTCTTGCAATTCCCCTGGGAGCTGATTTGCACGTGATTCCTCAAAGTCTACTTTTCTCAAAAAAGAAGCTGCACAAAAAGGCTCAGAGGGAGCTAAAATGCACCACAGAAGGAAACCTTAGCAAAACAATTCCAGGCAAGAAGGTCAGAGCTCAGCTCCTCCACAGCAGACAACAGAGAAGAAGCAACCCCTGGAAGTGTTGGGGGATTAACTAAACTTTAATTCTTGGAACACCATCAAGCTGCCCAGCTTTATAAAAGAGACTCATTTTACCGTTGCAAATGGCTACTGCAAGTGAGGCACAGGAAACTGCCTCCAACTGGTTCAACTCTGCAGGACAGGGATCAGAGTGAGGAAATTTGGGGTCATCCCTCAACAAGCACCTGCTCCCCATGCTGCAGCAGCTGCTGCCCTGAGCAGGGACAAAAGCAACACTACTCACCTCAGGCAGAGGGGGACTTCAGTCTCTGGAGGGTGTTGGCATTTCAGACACAGGGAGACATCAGTGAGCTAAAAGAAGGATCCAAGCTGCAAGAAAATGGAAAACATTCAGTTTCAGCTGAGAGCGTACAACCTGTGTTCCCACAGAAAAAAAGGAGCAGGTTTTCAGCTGGCATTCTGCAAAATCTCCTCTGCTCCATTGCCTCTGATGCACCTCAGAGATAATCTCAGATGTCATTTGAACATCCTTAAGCCCTTTGGTTCCATCCTAGCCCCTCATTTCCCAGATCTAGGACTTTTCTATTTGAATGACAGATGACTTATTAGAAAACAATAGTACAAAATACTTACATGGAGACAAAAACTACTTAAGAGAATGTTCTTTCCTGATAGAGTGCTTTTATCATGAGATAACTTCTAATCTCACTCAATAGCCTACATTTTGCAATTTACATGAAATGTGATTAATACCCTATTTCCATATTTAAGACTCTGACAATATTAATACTCTTAGTCCTACTATCTAAGAAATTTTTAACTGCAATGTGATAAAGTTATTACAGTTCTTGATTCTCTGAAATGTACCAGGAAAAAAAAATGTGATAACTAACACAAAAAAGAGGTAAGCTTAATGATATGTAGAAATCTTTTTCTTCTCTTGAAGATATTCTGAAAACTTTAAAAAGGGCTAAAATTCTGAATTTATTTTATATTTTTCTTCTGGAGAAAATTTTTGTATTAAAAAATTCTGACCTAAGTAAAGTCTTCTGTTGATAAATCATTAAACTGAAGGATATGGGTTTTTCTCTTTAATATTATCAATATGACAATTCAAGAAATAGGAGGAATAACTTTTTCACAAACATCTTTGTAAACCCTTTGTCTAGGCACAAGAAAATACTAGTAGTTCAAAATAAATAAATCAACAAAAATAAATAAGGGAGGAGTCTACAGCTATTTTAATTCAGATTACTACCAATGAAAAAAAAATTTTAAAAGGAATAAAGAAAAAAAGAAAAATACAGATTTTACATTTGATTTTGATTAAGATTTCCTATTCATGATGTTTTAATCCCCTCATGAGAATCATATGGTCTTTCTCAGACCCTTGTGGGTGTCAGAACCACAGGGCAAGACACCAGGCAAAACCTACCCCATCTCTGTGTACCTAACAGATTATTTTGCAAGCTTTTAATAATCTCTGAATCTAGAAGCTATAACATATTTAATTAAATAATTAAAGAATGAGGAAATGGTGTGGCAGACTGTCCCACGGATAGATAAAAATCTGAAACACTCCAGCAGTGAATTATCTGCCTTAACCACTCAAGGTAACTATGATAAAAGCACATTTCATATGACTAAAAGTTGAACAGGAGGAGCAGATTAATACTTGTCTCTTTTTAATATCAAGTGACATAAGCAGGGAAATAGAGGAGGAATTGCTATGTGACAGCTTTCAGCATCCAGAGGCGTTTCCCTATCATATTTGCAGTCTGCCTTCTTTTCCTTTGTGAACTGACAATGTGAGCAAAGAGCAATTTGAAGTTATTTTTCTTTCCCAACCCACACGTATTTGTAGGTGCTTTTGACCAAAGTTAAAACTGTGAAGGATCCAAGAAACTGAGGGCTCACATTTATGTATTTAGCTGTTGCTGGTCAAGGTGGACATGCCAAGAGACACGGTGTCCATCATGGATAAAAAATGGCCACACTGGGAACTCCCACTTTGAACTTCCTGGTGTTGGAAGGTGGGAGCTATGTGGCCAATATATTAAAATCTAACATTCTAGACCTTCCTTTTTTTCAATTCCTCCATGATTTTTAGCATCTGCAATACCTGAACTGGATTAAAAAAAATAAAGCAAACCCAAATGCTGGGGTTCAACCCTTCCTGATTGCTCACTTCTACTTTTGGCATATCTGCTTCTAAATTGAGTTAGAAATTAAATCTTCTCTAAGCTCCTTTGGGAGCTGAGAAGTTACATCACCCTCCTGCTACAATTTTCCTTATCTGTTAAATTAAGATACTGTCAGTTATCACAATTAACATTCTAAAATATTATTACATGGCAAATGATTCGTACAGGAAGACAAATACTGCAAGAACTATGAATGCACACTGAGGCCTTGTCCTACAATTTTACTCATAAAAGAGCAGCACCTAGAACAAAAAAAAAATGGGACCTCATTGGAGCTTGCAAAAAAGTAAAAGCTCAACACAAAAGGCCTGAAATATAAATCATATAAATAGTTGATCCTACTAGTTAATAAATTAATACATAACCATTTGTGAGTAATTCCCAGAAAATGAAAGGTGAAATCCAAGGAAGCCTGTGAGAAATTCTTAGAAAGAAAACAGTTTATTCCTCAAAAAAATGTGGAAAATTTCAACAAAATACATATAGAATATCTTAGAAAGCAGAGGGTAAATTACTTGAATTTGCAAGAGAAAATATCTAGGTAGCACAAGGAAAATTTCTAAAAGGCAGAGAGGAATTATTTGAAAGCACAAGGAAAATTTTCTATAACATGCAAAGCAAATTCCTACAAAGTACAGAGCAAAAATCTATGGAGGATACCTGCCTACATGGGAGATTCCTCAGAGAGCACAAAGAAAATTCACAAAATAAGTGAAAATGTTAAAACATGTTAAATTTGTAGCAAGTAGATTTGGAGAATTACTGAAAATCAGAGATAAATTCCTGGAAATGAAAGAGGAAATTTCCACAGGGCACGTAAGCAATTCCTATAAATTGAGGGGAAATTATAATGACGCAGCAGAGCGTGTTATAAAAAAAAAAAAAAAACACAAACCNAAAAAAAAAAAAAAAAAAAAAAAAAACAAAAAAAAAACCACAAACCATGGGGAAATCATCCTGCAAAGTGATGAGAAAATATAAGTAGAAAGCAGAAGCTGGCATTTCCTAGAAAGCACTGTGGAAATGCCTGGAAAACTGAGAGGTGAATTCCTAGAAAGCAGGCTAGGAATTCCTAAAAAGCACATGAACACTTTCCTCGAGATTCCCAGAGCCAGGTGTGTCCTGTGCAGCACTACAGCCCTTTGCTTTAACAGCTGCACCAGATTTTGCCAGAGCAGGGAGCAGAAGCACTGGAATACTTGGGTCATCCCTGCCCTCAGTGACAAAACCAGAGCAATAACTTGGCAGCCCAAGCAAAGAGAAAGCCATGGCTTAGGTCAGACACTTCTGGAGACCTTCTCTCCTAGACCAACACACTGGCTCTCTCTTCTGTGGCCACTGAGATCAGAACCACAAAAAGAGGAAAGAAGAGGAAAAGAGGCAGAAGACAGGGGTGACCTTCCTCTCTGTGTGTGGCAGGTCCTCCAAGCCTGGACATAATTAAAATCCTGCTTTCACGTGTGTCCCAAACAGCACCCCCTCCAGGGAAAAAACAGCTCAAAACCCGCTTTCATTCTCCTCCTTTTTTTTTTCCTCTTGATTTTGTTTAACATTTCTGTATTATCCCTAAATAACACTGAGGATGTATCAAAGATACAGTGAACCAGTTTATTATCAGAGATTACAGACTCTGGTTTCTACTTAATCACCAGCTATAAGTAGCAGTCAGTAGTTATTAACAGAGATATCTCTAACACCTTCATCCGTTAGCATCTTTTACCTGGAGTTTCAAAATACTGAAATGGAAGATTTCGAGAACTACAAGAAACAAAGGAGCACAGGATTTCCATTAAATTTCTTTGGGCAGTAAAAAAAAAAGTGGAAAAAAGCACGAGGCTCAGCATCAAATTAACTAGTCTTGTTATATTATAAGAAAAAACTGAAGGATCTGCTGTGAAGAGTTTGGTTTGCCAGTCTGAAAAGTCTCCAGAGTTAAGAAAAAGCCTTCACTAAATAGGAAACATTCACGTCTGTGCCACTGAAGATATCTGTGCTACAAAATCTGCTGTGAACAAGATACAATTTCTGTTCTGTACAATCCTGACGCCTTAGTCCCTGTTATAAAGACAGATCTCTCATTGACAGCATCAGAGGGGGAAAAATGACTGCAGGATTAGATCCTACATTTTGCTAGTTTTTATTTATGGCCACTTAGCAACACCAATCACTTACCACTTCTATAACATATCAAATTACTCCATCCAACCACAGACACTCAAATATATTCATATCAGCTTCAAACTGACTATAAAGTCCGTGGGAAGGTTCATGAATAAAGAGACATTCTAGTGACAATGCACAGGAATCTTAAAGCAACTCAAACTGGCTGTAAGACAAGGGAAAGTCAACCAGTGTGTGCATTTAGCGCAAAGACCTTGAGTTGTCGGTACAAACACACAGACAGATACACGGCAATTCTAACAACTGGTCAGCAACAAACACTCTTTGAATTAAGAAAGCTGTCTCTAAGAGATGGGAAAAGTCATCTGTACCTTTCTGTCTCAAGTGACTTCTGAAAAGCCCACAGCAGAACCACAAGTGTGATTAAATAAATGCAGATTTCAGTTACCCCAAAAGGTTTATGGTAATTCCAGCGAAGTCAGTGTAGTCACACCACATTTACACTCAGGTCAGTGGGATCAGGATCAAACCCTAAGTGAATAAAATCAACAGAGCACAGCATCTGCTAATACCACTGCCCAAAAAATCACAATAAGCCTCAGGCATGCTATTATCAGATTACATGATTTCACCGTCAGGCTGAGGAGTTTGAAAAGCAACAACAAACTGTGGAAGATTTAATTTTCATAGGCAAAGGATCTCTTCTTTCAATTAAAAGGAAAAGATCACATTGTTTCTTCAAAGATAAAACTCAGTTCTGTCCTTCTCTTGTAAAATGCTAGACAAAAACATTCTTGCCCAGTATTTTATGAGATAAAACTTTTTTATCTGTGCCTGGAATGTGAAGAACAGGAAAGTTTAATTTCATTTGAGAGTTCCAGAGACTGTTTGCCATGCAGAACCACAGAGATTTTAAAATTATAAGTGACACAATGCTGTGAAGAGATTCTGCAAATGGCAGAAACAGTGGCCACAAGTTTATTTAGTTCTTAGTGAGAGTAAGATATAAAAACAGATTCATCCTTCCAGCATCAGACTGAAGCTTGTTCTCTCAATAAAGACTAATGGGATTACAAAAATTACGGCTCACAAAAATTCCAAATAGTAAGTGGATGTGTTATGGTGTATACTCCGTGCTTCTAGAAATCTGACAAAGATCTTTCTTTAACTCCACCAGCACTTGAAATTTTTATAAGTTTTTAACCTTTTCATATTCTGATGGCATTTTCCTTTCCACCATCTTCCTAACTTCCTCCCTTCAACTCTGTGCATTTCAGAGTGCTGGGCTAATTACTCCTAGCAAAGTAGACACAAAACTTCACAGCTTTCTAGATGAAACAAAAAAAAAAAATCAACAAATATACAATTTGAATAATTTGAAACAGCCTTTTTTTAGACTGCTTGCAGTTGCTAGTTAGCAAAATTTAGCAAATCAGAGGTCAAGTTTGCAGTTTTTGGCAAAATAAAACCCACAAGCACAGACTAAAGGGGACATAATTTTTCTCAGCTCTGATTCAAGGTTCCTGGCTGCCTTTCTGCACTCACAGTTGTCTTACTCCTAGCTTGGCAGAAATACAGGGTAAATGTTCACACTCACCAAGTGCCAAGGCAGCCTGCGACACTTAAAAACTAGAACTGGGAGTCTTGTCAGCAAAAGGAATTTATTCTGACTTCATCAAAACTGGACCAGCCACTAAGAAACAATTCAGTAGCCATCACCAACCACTGCACTTGCAGATCTTGGAGAAGGATCCCAAATATGCAGCAAACCCCCAGGACCGGGAACAGCTAATGAAATACGTGGGAAAAGCTCGGTGTTTGGCAGCCTAGAACAGGCAAACAGCAGCTCAGACAAGCAAAATGCAATTAATGGTGGCCTGCTGGGTTATGTTTTACATTCCTTCCTGTGCTCAGTAAGTAGAATGCCCAGCTTGAAGCTGCAACTGAAAAATGTCTCAGCGCTGACCCCCACATCCCAGGCCATTCTCTTTGATATTGTGACGTTCGTATAATCTGTTAGGCAGCTATCAGCACACAGGCCCCTCAAAAGGATGGTCCATTCAATAACATTTTGGGCTTACCAGCAAATTGATGAAAATCTTTAGGTGAGGCAACCTACACTAAGCTGTTACAGTGTGTAATAACAAGCAGTGTTGTACCCAGTTACACAAAACCCTGCCATTAACACTTTTTTTGGTGTATATGAATAAAATACGATTTTTAGACCAAAAAAACCATCAAACCACCAAAACTTAGGGTAACCATCGAGATCCACACTTACAAAATATACAAATGTACACATGAATATATATAATTTCATATCCATAGTAAGTGCCCTTATAGTTCAGTTACATACTCTTCATTTTTTCCAAGTTTTTAGCATTGATGTATTTTGCCTCCGTCATCCTGCATAGCTGTGGGAGTGCTCAAGGACTATGTTAGAGGGGATAAAATATCAGAAGCCATTGCTGTTATTTTTTAGGGCCAGTTCTAACATCTCATGGAGCTGGACATACCAGCAACTGCTGATAATTTTCATTTTCTTGTATTTAATATTGCTGAAAGAAAACATGGCATTTATTAATAGGAAAACAAATTTCTACTCTAACTTTTTCTGTAAGATTTTTTTAAAGCTAATTCTTCTTTTTTTTCCCCACAAAGTAAGTTTAGCTCTGAAATTCTCTTTCACCTCCTGAGATGTGATCCTACATCTGCTCTGCAGGTAGAATTTTATGTGAAGTATACCGCAACATAAGACAAATCCCTAGGTTCAAATCACTGGAAATGCCTCTGCCTAAAAAATTCAAATGCAAAGAAAGACCTTCTTACAAGAAATATGACTGATTGCATGCACATACAATTTCACTGGAAGATGCACTGAAAATATGCAATTTTATCATCTATTTCAATGTGTTATTTGATGCATATCTTTATGTTGCTATACATTTTAAAAAATACAAAATCCTAAATCACTTTTTTATCTTTAATTTTGTTCAAATGTTTCACAACTTAAGCCTATCATATTACAAGGCTCTTCCAGAGACTTAAATAGTATTAAAATACTATCTTCAATTTGAAGGGCAAAATACCTGGAAAATTAAGGTCGCATAATATTTCAGAACCTAATGGAGTATGGATTTCTGCTTGGAATACTTCAACCAGAAACCTCAGTAATCTTAAATCTGTCTCTCCTAGATATAATAAGTTTTAAATGTTTGAATAAATTTCAGGGTATGTTTTGTATACCCTGTAATTTCTGAGCAGGGTGCAAAGCATTAAGTTCAGAATACTCAGCTGCCATAGAAGAGAAAAATCATTCTAATCAAAAGCACTCTTACAGGACATTAGGAATAGACAGCTGTAGGAATAGATTTTGAACCAGCAAATATGATGTTAATTTCTTGCACTAGTGTTTAAATACACAAAAACACCACTGGGATAATGGGGCATAGGGTTATTAAAGCTTGGCATGCTTAAAAGGCATGCGCAACCATACACAAAAAATAATCTGCATCTGGCACTTATTGCTTGACTTTTTGGATGATTCTGATGTCATTGATTGTTTCCTAAGGGTGCCCAAGGCAGACAACTCAGAGCATAACACAGAATAGCCTAAAACATCTTCAGGCTATGAATGTTTTACAGTATGCTGTAATAGATTTTTTTTTTTTACTACCTGACCTCTTGCGGTCAACATCAGCCAAGAAAAGCCACCACACTCCTATTCAGCCCCCAGAAGAACCCTGAGACAGCAGAGCTCACTGGGAAGGCTTTGTGCTACTGCAACCTCCCACAGCCTTCTTGGCAACTCATGGGGGCAGCACACGAGCAGGAAGCAGATTTCAGAGCTGTGACTGGGTATCAGGAATTCCTGTACCATTCCAGCTACCAAATAAAAGGTCTATCTCTATCTCTTGGCTAGTACTAAAACCGTGCCTGTGTAAAATAATCTGAGATGTCAGATGTGGAGAAATTAATTGCCAGCGATGACTTGCTCAGCTGCACAACAAAGCCCTCACCTGCATTAATCCAATTGTCCATAAAAAAGGGAGAGGACAGGAGCTGCCTTTGCCTAATCTGAACCAAATTTCATGGAAAAGAAGAATCCTAGCAAGGTATCCGCATCGGTCACATTAACAATCCTCCCGAAACCTGCAGACAAACCAGGAAGAAATCAAGCCAAAGGAACACAATGTTGCTCATAGTACCTTAAAGAAGCGGAAAGTTTCCTCACACCAATGTCATATCAAAGATTCACAATGCCACAAACAAGCTTAAGTGACCCTGAAGAGCTTATAAGATTCTTATGCAGGAAACCTGGGGTGCACAGCAGACATGGATTTTCCAAAGCAAAATCCAAAATGAATGAATCTCCAAAAATCTATACAAGAGGTATTAGTACCATTTCTCTCAATCGTGTTCCCCTTATAGAGCAGCTGTGAGAGGCCATTGCCACCGAATGAGTCAAAAAACACTGAAATAAAGTTCTAAAAATCCAGAGAATTCTATATAACCCTGCCCAAGGCAAAGGTAATTCAAAACCACAACATCAAGGTCTGTGGACACCTGGTATTTCATTAAATGCTGCAAGAAATCCATGATATGCACTTAAGAATGACAAATTAACACATGTAATGTGTTAATCTTGGTATGTACTGAGAATTCCAGCACAGGAACCTGAATGCATCACCATTCTGATTTCATACAGGGAATATCTGCAAAATCTTCCTTTTTTTCCTTTGTTTGGGTATTTTTTGTCACTCAATCAGGTTAAGATGACAGCATTAAACTGTGGTTTAATACATTAGGAACAATGCACTGAATTTGATGCCAAAATTATGTGGTGATTACAAGCATGACTTTTAGCAGTCATTTAACAGCTACTCCAGAATAACCCAACTGTACCCAGACACTTCATAGAAAATTCACAAATGTAAACTCCAAAAATAACTCTAAATGTTTTAGAAAAAATAAACTCAATTTCCAACAGCTAGTCACAAATGCATAGAAACTATTTGTTAAACATTTTGAATCATCTACTGCATCATTTAGTTCACCCACAAGGTGGCATCTTTATTCTACACTTCCTTTTCTAATAGCCTAGAGAGGAACAAGCTATCCTTTAAAAAAAGGTCCTGCGACCTCGGATGAAAAGTGAAGGCCACTGTACACAGACTTGTTAGAATTCATGCTCAGAGATCATCAATAGTTCTTCCTTTCAGATCAAACATGTACTGATTTTACCATTGAAATTGGGATCAATTTGCAAGTCATGGCACCCAGATCAACACTTCTCCCATAGTAAATATAAAAGAGAAAGTGTTTTAGACATGATTGCAGAAAAATCTCTTGATATTCTGTGTACTGATACTTTGTATTCTCAATATTAAAGCTTTCATAATGAAAACTCTGTAACATGTATAAAGCTAGCTTAAACACGTAAAGCCAGCCTTAAACCTGTCTGATACCAATCAAAACAGTTCAGTCACTCAGCACTTACACACAAAAAATCTCAATTTAAAAAGATATCTAAGGTTTATCATTAAATAATTAAATCAAGAATCCACTGAACATGGGCCTGCCAAAAAACAAAGCATTCTATGATGCATGAAGTTACACACCAGAACACAGATTACATAGGTAAACAGCTATGTCATTATGTATTTAAAATTAATTATAAAATTGCAAGTAATTACAGATTTCACTGAATCTCTGAAAACACACTGAAGGTAGCACTAATTAAATTTTTTTTTTTACATGGCAGTAAGGCAGATTTTCATGAAAAGTCATGAATGAGGTAATTATATTAAGTAGAAGGAGAAGGTAAGCAACCTAACACGCCTTCCTCTCCTTAAAGTTATGTTAACCCTGCTGTCTTGTTTTCAGTACTGTTCTTTTATGTTTGGTTTTCTGCCACAATCAAATGTATGTATTCCTTAATTCCATACTTTGTTATCATGAGCTGGGAACGTACCAATTTCTCTTCTACATCAAATAAAAAAGTTCCCAGGAAGACACATGGTTGAGTGCACACAAGCACATGCTCTGCTATCTACTTTATGCAGAAATCTCAAAATAACATCTATAATCTCAACGATTGGCTCTCAAAGATGGTAAAGGGGGGAAAGGGTACAGAAAACTGTTCCTAGGATCTTCCAGAGTATATCACATTTGTGCATTTTGCTTAAGATAGTCCTTGAAAACGAAAACTCAGTGGTACTAAATTAAACGTCATTCATTTTTACTGCCATGAACATGCAGTTTGAACAGTCATAAAATGCAGAGATCCATCAAAATTTAAGAATACAAACACGGCCATGTGAATTATGCACACTGTTGTAAGATAGTTATTTACTGAAGAGAAATGTCAAGAGTAAAAGTTAATTCTTACTGTTACTTTACTTTTCCCATCCAATACAACTGTCTATATTCCTCCTTAAAGGTTGCCTGCCAACAAATTCAATGCACTTGTTCCAAACTTCCTCAACTGGAAGATCCCTAAAAGTTTTTCAGTTTACAGCACTAGCTATTGCAGAATTTTTGTACAGACTACTGTACAAAGAATATGAAGTTGTTTCCATAGTTTAAAAAATCTAATATAAGTGAAATAAGATATACAGGTAAACACCACCCACTTACATAAATATTTATCTTACTAGGCATTGGGCTGTGGCAATGGAATAGCCTCCAATAAAATATATGTAACGGTTGTGATGGTTTATTAAAGACTTGTTCTAATATAATTCCCTACCTTCCCTCTAAACTTTTGGTTTGCAGACAACACAAGAAAAGAGAAATCATCTAAAAAATTCAACCCTGTAATCTTTCTATACCAACACTCTAAAAATGTGAGGAATTAGACAAGTTCAAATAAAGACTTCTGCCTTGGGTAAGGAAGTAGATGAAAACATTGTTTCAGTACAAAGTAGCCAACAAACAAGGAAGCAATGAGGAAACATCCCACAAATAAAAAGTCCATTTGGTTGGTTTTCTGGTAGGTACAGAAGCACAAAAAAAATCAGCAGCTGTGCTGTAACCTCATAAATACTAACTTTATTTTGATTTTATAACCGATTATTTTAGGAAAATTTAGAGGAAAAAAATCAATATCTGGCAAATTTATGAGCTGGACTAAAATGAGAACAGAATAGAGTTTTGTTAAGTGTGCATTTGCCCCATATGTCCAGTCATGGTCAAAAGAGAGAGGGTTATTTCAAAGAAGGACCTTATTGAATTTACTTTTTTTAACTACACATGTGAGTTCAACTCCTGAAGTATTTTAAGGTGGACTTGAAACCTTTCTGCTACCATAAAAGAAGGTGAGGGTTGCAATGTGATGTATGTAGCTACCACAAATCAAGGAAAGGTAAGTAATGAAGGCCCTTCAAAGGAAAAGTCTTTTTTGCCACAGAGATAAACAAGTGTAGCCAGGAGCTAATCAGGGCAATGATCTGGCTTAGAAACTGATCTGTGTTAAATAGGAGGGTAACAAAATATTGTACATTTTACTGACACCAAACATGAGTAAAGACAATAGTCCTCTCACCCCTCCACTGGAGCTTCTACCTGGCACAACGTGAATGATCAAGTCCAATTCTCAGCAGTACAGGCAATCACACAAAGGATGCTTACTTCAAAAAAATCAATCACAAAACAATCTATTTAAAACTATATTAAACACTCTATGCTGTTTCAATATCATTTCTGCATTTGGTATCTTGCCCAGAGCTCTGAGAGCAGGTGTCCCCCATTTCAGTGATGGATCAAATGTGGATCCATCCATCCTGGATGCACTTCTGAGTATTAATGCATAACAGCATCATTTGTTATCTATTGCTAATTAGTATCTCTAATGAGAAATGCCAGACACAAAATAGGCTACTTCTCCAGGTGAAGACATTTCAATGTCTAGAGAAATTATGTGGTGTACAAAACCTACAGTTTTCCTCCCAACTGTATTAAATATTAGGCTATCAGGAATACTGTTCCCACACAAAAAAAAAAAAAAATATTAATTGTTTCCCTTCCCATCAAATTGAAAGCACATACAAATTCCCATTTCTGTTTTGTTGAAGTATTCACAAAAAGCCCACTTCTTTTTGACAATTATTTCTCATGCAAGGAATGGAGATCAGAAGATTCCGCACGCCTTGTGGACCAAAGGTAACATAGAAAAAATTTGGTTTGGAAGTCTATATAGCTTATGTAAATATGTATCATGTATTTTAAAGGTAACAATTACCAGGTACTATAAAAATTATACCATGATATAACAGGTTCCTTCTTTTCTGCCCCCTCAATATTGCCAAACAACACATGAAACATTTACCTTGATAAGAACCATATACAAGAATTGTAAAAACCAGTATTTTTCAATTCACCCAAGTATCTACTCATGTGTAGAGAGATCATAAACATTCTCAGAAGCACTTTTAATAAATAACTGCCTTATTTTTATAAAGAAATATTAATTTTTTCCTGATTGGGATGGCTTTGCTAGGTAGATACAAAAATAATTATTTAGATGATGTGTTTACTCTGGAAGAGCAGCAAATGTTCTTTCAAAAACTGTTCTACATGCAGAGAGTTTAAATTTTATGTCATGTGACATTCTAATAAAGCATATCTGCAAAATACAGAAATGTTCTTCCATTGCTGAGCCAAGGGAGAGCAAAGAAAAACTCTTTGAACCCTCAGTTGAAATTTTAGAGGATAGAAGAAACAAGATATGCAGGTGTGCATATTAAATGTCACACTATGTTACTGCAATTTTATAAGAGTATTAATTAATTAAATATTTAATTTATATATTTTTCTTTTTGCTTCAGTATTACCACTGCACCTGACCAGTGTCAGGCACTGCTTCAACAATCTTCTTATGAGTTAAGAAGTTAAAAGCATTTGGTCATGGCAACCTAATTGACAGAAAATTGAAATGAACTTGGTCTTACTTCACCAAATTTAGGGGGTTTATTATAATTACATGAAGTGAAATCATTCTCCAGTGCAAGCAGGACAACTCTACCACCATTACAGGCATCACAATCATCCATGACAATATTAAATTTCAAGCAATGTCTCAAGGAAATCTAAGATGATCCTGTCCAAAATACAATGATGTGGATGAACACATTTCAGATCTGACATGACAGAACTTACAGACAACTTACAAATAATGAAAATCTCTTGGATTTGAGAGATCACGTTTTCTCAGGCATTCCAAGAAAGATAATTTATACCTTATGATGGTTCAGGAGAAAAAAAAAAACACGGCAAAAAAATACAGGACTTGATCCTTCTCCTAGACCAAGTGACCACAATTGATTTAGTTGAATATGCATTAAAATACAAAATTATCAAATATTAAAACCCTAAAGTTACTGATACTGTGTGTGCTTTTGTTGCTGCTCAGTTTCTATGTTCAGTACAATAAAACCTCAATTTATGTTGGCATGTGATCACACTGACAACTTTTAATGTTAAAAAAGATGAAGCTGTTAAAGAAGACTTTGCACAAGACAAAAGTATTCTTGTCCAGCATTTAAGGCTGCTCCAGAGTGTGCTTGGCACAGCAGGTTGGAATTTCACCAACACGAGATTCAACATTGGAATCTCGGGAACCTGCAATTTCAGCAACTTCTCATTCATCTACTGATTGCCCAAAATGATTGGGACATAATTTAAACTCAGAAATGTTATTACCAACATTCAAATAAACAATACTGCACTGCGCAGCCAGCAGTAGTTATGGAAACATGAACTACAAAAAAGTGACATGACACAAATTATCTGGAAGCAATTGGTGTTTGCTAGTTTTAAACACAACTGAGTGCTCTAATGCCAAAAGAAAAAGTGCAGGAAACACCAGAGGAGCCTGTCCTTTAAAAGATATTTGCATAAGAAATGGCAGTGGGAAAAACTTTATACTCCATCTCCCTCCTGCCTTAAGTATCTTATTCCACCAAGTATATCAGCAAAGCTGCCATGAGCAGATGCTAACACTGTAATTAATTCTCAGGACCCTTTTGTTTTACTACAGGGAATGAACGTGAAATAGTTGGGTGAACTAAATTGAGCATCAAGTACATTCAGTTGCTGATGGCAAATTGATTTTTTCACAGCAGGCTATCAGTACAATTTCAGACAAGCATTTCATTAAGACACAGCATACATAACTCCTTATAACTTTGAGCTACCTAAAGCACAGCATTAGAATCAAAGAACAATCAAGTCTTTGAGACTATTCTTAAACTAAAAGCTGAGTGCTTGATATCACATTCTCCAGACAGAAGAAAACAAAAATCAAACTCCAAAAGGTTGCTTGTGCAGCATTTAAGTTTGCTAACAACATAACTGGCATGAACTCTTGCGTGGCAATTTCTATATGAATCTCCCAGCTTTTTTCTTGAAAACACCTGATGTCAGCTCTAGATGAAAATCCACACAATACCTGTTTTTTCCAAGTGACCTGTCACAGCAGTGCTCATCTGACAATTAGGCAGTGAGGCCATCTGACTTCTCAGCACAGCACAACATGAAGAGATATTCTCCCTAGTGGCTGGCAGGCAGGTAGATCATTCCTCTGCACCCTTCCTGAAGTTCCTTGTGAGGATGGAAGCAGTAATCAAGCAATATCAAAAAAAAAAAAAAAAAAAAAAAAAAAAAAAAGAGGACTCTGAGCAATGCTATTCACACAGTCTAAACCACAACATGAATTTTCTCCAACTCATCCCACCAGAAGGTCTTCCACAAGCTATAGCACCACCTGATTGAAAGCAGAAGCCTGGAAGGAATCTGGGCAGGATAAATCAAAAGTAGGATCAAAACAAAAAATGCAGAAAAACAGTATTGCTACAAACTGATCTTGAATTTTTACAGCTACTTAGACTGTCAAATATGTTAGTTATTCAATTCAGTTCTCTTTTGGGTTCAGCAGTGACTAAAGTTTTTCCAAATTAGTAAAACTTCAAACTAACAAACAGTTCCTGCTGAATTCCTGTTCAAGGAAAGCAAATATAAAGGTTCAAGCCAGTATTTCCTCCAAGTTCAGTTCAATTAGTGTACTTACATAAAAAACAGTGGGGGAAATG
Organism: Phainopepla nitens; assembly: GCA_013400175.1. Taxonomy (NCBI): domain Eukaryota; kingdom Metazoa; phylum Chordata; class Aves; order Passeriformes; family Bombycillidae; genus Phainopepla; species Phainopepla nitens. The sequence goes on from VXBQ01000188.1 coordinate 104,415, forward strand.
CTGCCTTGTTTGGTGTTTCTGCCTTAACCTTTCAGATAGGGTTACTGGGCCTTGACTTAATGAGAATTTTTAGTTGAAAACTCAGCCTTTAAATACTTTCCAGCTTGCTGCCAGAAACGATGCTGAACTCTATGCAGCAACAGAAGCTACCAAATTATCTTCCTGTTCTATCCACTTCCTATCCCACCCCTCCCACAGAATCTAAGCTCACACATGCCAAAACTTCCTATTCCCTCCTCCATTCCCACTCTGCCTTTCCCTCACCTCATCTGGCACTCAGCTGCATCTTCATGGGCTCCACACAGTAATTTCTGTGATGCTTTTTTCCCCCAGCTCCTCTCTTAGCTCTATTTCCAACCCAGTGTTTCCCAGTGTTTCATTCCTATTTGTTCTCTTTCACCTTCTTGGTATTCTCCCTAAAATCATCCAGATTCCCAGTGGGGGATATCAGAGATTATTGGTCATCTTTGTTGTGCCAGTGTAAATCTGAACCTGTAAAGATTTAGTAGAGCCCACAGTCCCACACCAAAATGAGCGACAAGTATTAGGTACATTTAAAATTATCAGCTGTAAAATAAATATTTGAAACAGTCCCGTAAGTAAATACATAAGTATTTCATTTAAGAGGCCCAAATTAGGACCTGCTGGCAGATCACAGTTGATTTTTTTATAATTGCGGGAGGGGTCAATTTTTCAGAGTTGACAAAAAAAAATCTAAAAATTTTTAACTGAGAGTTTTATATGGCTTGTTTTGTTCATTTTAAGTTAATTATTCTGTGTATTTGACTGGTTTTTTAAAATGCAAATTTCATGCACAAAAATATGTCAATATGGGGAAATTCATTACTTTTTCCACATGAAGCCATTCAGGCAAATATATAACTGTATCTAAAAATTCAAAAAAATGCAACTAATAAATCACCACCAGAGTTTCCTCAGTTCTGTTATAGTTGTTTAAGATGATGAAACAAAACACTTTCTTTAATTGGTTACTCCTTGTTCTTTCTACAGAGTGCTGTTTTCCCTGTGAGATTTCAAATGATAAGTAACTGGAAATTAGGAAGAGAATTAGTCCATTATTCTGCAGCAATGACACAATGATTAATTATATTAACTTACTGCCCCTTCTGCTTTCAAACCCTACAGTCATAAAATTAGTTTTGTTCAATATTCCAGAAGGGATATGAAAATTAAATTTACACAATTTAACAAAGTCCTGCAGGAAAGCCATACTCATCTAAGATAGTAGATGGATGGATCCTCTAATTTACAATAATATGCAGATGGCACACCTACCCCTTACAGAGCAATGTGCAGATAAGGAAGCTTCCCAAATGGCTCAGAAAAAGAGACTCTGAAAGGACATGGGTGGAAATAAATCAGGCAAGTCTGAGCTCGTGCATCCTCCTCGAAAGCACTCAAAAACTTTTCACTGAAATTCCCCCTATACTTAATAATTATAATTTCCTTTATCTAGTTCTTTTTAAACCACATAATATTTTAAACACCCTGAGCATTTTCTATGCCCTAGTGAATATTAAATAAATGAAAGGCTATTAGGGTCTAGGGAGGCAGATGGTGAATTAAAATCATCACCACACCAACCCAAATCACCACAACTCCCATGTTTCTGGTAAATAATGCATTTCAGGAAGAGCATATTAGTTTTGAGGAACAATGGGTCTGCCACATTTTCAATGCTGGAAAACACTCAGATGCAATCCTACCCTCTCACTGCATGTCTTTTGCATTATATAGTATTACGTAATACAAAATTTTTTCTTTTCATTAACTGACTCTTTTTTTCTCCAGAATGATGAATAATAACAGAGATCTGGAGCACTAAGTACATATCTTAATCCCAGAACAGCCATGCAACAGAGCCAGATTCAGCAGCTAATCTTTGTGCCTTAGCCCTAGCATGGACACTCTTTACTTGTTTCAGAATTTCAAAATAAACTGACTGCAAGCCATTATTTCCGTCTTTAAATGAATAACACAAAACAAAACAAAGATTCAGTGTGAAGAATGCAAGGGCTTTATAGGATCGAGGTCTGCACAATTATGGAGAAGATTTGATCAAGGAATCTGAATGTTTGTACTGCAATACAATCAGGACATAGCCACATTATTGGGAGAAAAAGTAGCAGTAAAGTTAAAAGATTTATTTATATCTTGATTTTAAAAGGTGGCATTTCATATTGCCAACACCCTGTACTGCAGTCAAGTACCTCTTAGATGACCTTTTCTGCAATATCTGGATAAACTGGATTATTATAGGCAAACAGAGAAAGTTAGCAATGCACATTAACCAATAATAATTTTATCAAAATTAAACCCTGTACTTTATTGCAAATTCAGTTCATAATGAAAACAGACAGACTGTTAAATATGAGAGAATACCAAAATCTTCAGCTGGTAAACCAGAAAAAACAAGATACTTACAATTTATTAATTGAAAGATTAATTAACTCTCTACTTTTTAACTCATTTAAAACAAACACCATGACCTATAAATCACCTTTGCTTGTAACAGAACCATCCAGGAAATCCACCCATGGTTCATGAGGGCTGAAGGCACAAGGCTGTCCCTGCACACAGGATACATCCTGCAGGTGAATCAATGCCTGGTGCTATGTGTTTGTAGTTTCTCTTTATTCACAAAACTCTCTAGGAGAAGTGGAACAGTAGGACCTACTGCATGGGCTGCCTGTAACAGAGACCATAATACTTGGCACTGGAATTATTAAGACCCGGATAAATTTATTTTAGGAAAGAACTCAACAAAACAATACTCTTAAAGAGGGGTTTTTAATAAATGGAAGTACTATTCTTAAATGATAACATTCATTAGGAACATGACATATAAGGTACTTCAACTAAATACATTTATTTTTCCGAAGTTAGTCACCACTGGAGAGGCAGCAAACATCACATCAATGCTTGTGCCTGCAGTCAGCTCTGAGCCCAGGGGGTAGCACCTCTGGGGATCAGCACATTAAAAGCTACCTTCATGCAGTAGCTATCCATTTTCCTTTCTAAATCTTCCAATATTCTTTCCGTGCCCAAAATAATGTCATTTTTCTTTCACAGGTACCAATGCCTGAAGTATATGATTGAAATGTATTTGATTTTCCACTTTAAAAAAAAAAGAAGGAAAAAATTAAAAGGTTCTACTTTTAAAAAGTGCTTTTATTCTGCTTATTATACATTATGAAACAAGAGTATAAAGGTGCTGCAATCTCCCTCAGGTACCTGAGGGCACTCAGTTCCAGCTCATGCTGACTGGAAGTGACTCACCCCAGTGGCCTCTCCCACTGTGTTTTTAAGTGCTTGGCATCTCCTACCAAAACAACTATTGACTCCCCAGGTCTGCTTCAGAAAGAATTAGTCCTGAAGAAGAGAAGTTTAAAAAGCCAGACTTAAAGGCATTCTCCCCAACTCTTGCTATCATCATATTACATAGGACTTTGAAACCAGTATAATTTAAACAGATAGGCCACCTTGCCAAAGTTTACTGTTAGATCTCAGGTATTCACGCATTTAGGAACTGAGTTTTTAGGGACTCAGGCTACAGATGTATCCATTTCTCCTGGTAGATTATTACTCATTCCTGGTATGTCAGCATAGTTGACATTATTTTTTTCCTGAGGAAACATTATGAAATTCCTAGACATAAAGACACGGAGATGTATTTGTCAGCCCTGGAATAACCTGAAAACAAGTGAAAATGGCTCCTGTGGTGATTTAGGGAGAAAATAGGATTTTCCCTGTTTTGTGTATGATTTCATGGCATTCCCACTAAAATTTGACCACTTTTTGCTCGTTTCTTTAGGGGTATTGACTTTTCCTTGCTTGGAGTAAGCTTCAGGGAGGAGTCCCCATTTACAATTTTAATGTGACTCAGGCACAGCACCCCCAAATCTGTTCCTGGCTTGTGACCACAAGTACCAATGCTAAGAGAGCTTTTGCAAAGGCTTATTTAATAAAAAGCAATGCCTTTAAGGCAAAAAGGCAACCAAAAAAAAAAAAAAAAGAGAAAAAAAAAGAAGAAAAAGAAAGGAATGAGTTATAATTATACTTCAATTCCTCAACATTTGCTGTTCCTGAGAGTTTGGGAAGAGCCCTGCTACTTAAGCCATTTCTCTCTTGTCCTTCCAGGCATCCTTTCTAAATTACTTCAGTTTCAGTCTGAGAAAAAAAATACATCACAGCAAGTGTAGCCTGAGGGCTACAGTGAGCGACCCAGGTACCTCTGAGAAAAGGCCACTTCCAGTAGAAGAGGTCACCCATAACATGCCAGCTATATAAAAAAAAAATCGCTTGTTTGACCACTGCGGCTTGTGAATCAAGAGCAACACGGGCTCCTCCAAGACCCCCACATTGCAGATTCATGTCCCACTCCAGGAAAGCAGGCTGAGAGCCAGGTCACACAGCCACCTGACAGCCACTTGGGGCAAGAGTGGAAGGACTTCATACAGGGTGGGTGATGACAAGGACATCTAATCTAACCCAAGCAGGGCTGCTCCCAGGGGAATTTGCCCCACTGTCCCCAGCCAGCTGTCTGCTGGCTAACTGCCTCTGGGGCTCAACTGCATGTGTACAATTTGCAGGCTCCTTTTATGACCTCTATTCAGATCTGAGAATATAACCATTTTGATATAACCTTTTCCAGCCCTTCTGGTGGTTGCTCCCAGCCTGCCTGTGCTGTAATTTACCTTCATTTTGTCTGGATTGAGCTGACCTGGCTCCTACAGGTCCATTCTTTGTTTATTCCAGTGGTAGCCTGCACAGAGGAGACCCACTGAATTGTCTCTGTGTCCTTCCACGAAAGGTTCAAGACGAAATTGTCTGTGTACCTTGCCAGAAACTTAAGACCAACAAGAGAGTCCTGTCAAACAAAGGGCATCGGTTAATAGGAGAATAAGAATTCAGTATTATGACAATACAACAACAATAGTGAGGCCAAAAGACAAAACACATCAAAATCTCACACAGAAAATGATACTTTCTCATTCTCTTCATTTTCTAGTTCAAAATATTAAGCACAAGTAAAAGCCACATATGAAAAAAGGAACCACTGTGAAAGCTGCTGTGCTCCTGTCAGTCAGTACAAGACAATCTTGACCTTCATGCCACAATATTAAGCCAAAGTTCCTGAAAGGAGGCATTGTTTCAAAAGCCGGGCATTTTCTCAAGGGTGAGAAATGCCTGTAAAGACTAGGTTGAAACCCCTGAGGTCAGATTACATTTGACATGTGACATCTAAACTTCTTTATCTGAAAGGGGAATTTAGAAAGCTCTGACTGCTCTGTGCTACTTAGCTGCGCTTTGAACAGAATCCAGCATAAGTGTGTACTAACAGAAAGTCCATGGGAAAGCTTTAGATAGGGCTTTAGATACCCTTGCTATTGATCTAAATATTTATCCTGTAATGTGTGAGTACACTTGCTTCTCTCCTTTGGGCCTAAAGAGAGTTATTTCTGGTTTGGATAGGTCTGGCATGAAATAAACAGCAGATAAAGTGCCACCAGCCACCTTGGCCCAGCAATGCCTGAGGAAACAGGTACCCTGAGATGGAAAATGATGACTTTTATCATACAGTAGAGTGGTTCTAGTAAGAGCCTAAATACGGATGCACAGCAGCTTTTACTTAGACTGACAAAATATGCAGAATAGGCTTATTAACTGCCAGTACCTTTAATTGCCTTGACAGCGATAATTTGGTATGAAGAGCTGCAGTGTCACTGGCAGCAGGTGAGATTTGGGAAGCATAGTTTGGGCAGAGACACCCAGCAATAAATGGTGGATGAAAGACCAGACATGACTCAGCAGAGCGAGCTCTCAGCCCAGAAAGCCAACCCTATTCTGGGCTGCAATCCAGAGCCCCGTGGGCAGCGGGTGAGGGAGGGCATTCTGTCCCTCTGCTCTGCTCTGGTGAGAGCCCACCTGCAGAGCTGCATCCAGCTCTGGGGTCCCAGCACAGCAAGGACATGGAGTGAGTCCAGAGGAGGCCACCAAATTTGTCTGAGGGATGGAGCACCTCTCCTATAAGGAAAGGCTGAGAGAGTTGGGTTTGTTCAGCCTGGAGAAGAGGAAGCTCCAGGGTAACCAAATTGTGGCCTGTTCACACCTGAAAGGAGCTACAAGAGAGATGGAGAACTGTTTATGTGAGCATGTAGTGGCAGGACAAGGGGCAATTATTTAAACTGAGAGTAGGTTTAGATTGGATGTCAGAAAGAAATTCTTACCTCTGAGGGTGGTGAGGCACTGGCACATGTTGCCCAGGGCAGGTGGTGGATGCCCCATCCTTTCGTGTTCAGGGCCAGGCTGGATGGGGCCCTGAACAGCCTGGTCCGGTGGAAGGTGTCCCTACACCCGGTAGGGGAATGGAAACTCAGTGATCTTTAAGGTCCCTACCAAAACCAAATCGTTCTATCATTCTGTGAAAGGCTAACGAATTCTTTTTAGCCAGCCTGACTTCTCATATCCTGAGAAGCACTTGAAGCTTGAATTCATTTCTCACTGCAAGTTCATCGGCACAGCAAAGGGCAAACGGCGGCACCACAGGAAAATACCAGGGTGTCGCCTGCCCCTCATGGTCCCTTCAGCAATCGGGATCCTGGAGCTCCATCTACTGGTGCCGCGGGACCGGCCGGGGCGGAGGTGGCAGCCGGGATGAGGACCCCCTGCCCCGAACACCCTCGGGATGAGGAGGCTTTGCCCGGGACATGAGGACACCCTGCCCCGAACACCCTCGGGATGAGGAGACTTTGCCCGGGACATCAGGACACCCTGCCCCGAACACCCTCGGGATGAGGAGACTTTGGACACCCTGCCCGGGACACCCTCAGGATGAGGACACCCTGCCCGGGACACCCTCAGGACGAGGACGCCCTTCCCCGGGACAACTTCTTGTAAGTGACCATATTTTAAAGTGTGCAGTATCAAATATCCTAACTCTAATGACCCAGAATGGTTATCAATAAGTGGTAAAAAGCCCACAAGCAGACAGTTTCTCATAGCTTGTCTTTTTCCTCCCCAATAATGTCTCAAATCAGTTATTTTCTTCTTTATTTTGTTATATAAAACGTATCAGTTTCAGAGTCAGTTTATCAGCCCTGACACAGTGGAAATTGGCCTCTCACACCCCTCTTCCACTGAGGTGTTCACCAGTTTACCCCAGGTGAGAATAATCTGGTCAAAAAAACACAGAACAGCCAGGCCATAAAGGCAAGGCCCATTTGTGCATCTTTCCAATGAGAATTCAGTTTACAGTTATTTGCCAAGCATTTTTCATATCCAAAAGTTTTGATGAAACTGCTCATATTTGGAAGAAATCATATGTGGGAGTTTTTATTGTTAATATGTATTTATATGGCCACAAGTTTATTAGAAATGTGCCTGTTCTGTCTTTTCCATAATTGGTGCGTAAGGGTTAGAGAGGCTTGAGAAAAGCTGTTGCTTTGACACTCTCCATCTACAAATCAACCTCCCTTGACAAACAATTTCAGCTTACTTTTCTCACAAATTTGAATTTAAGCACTATCTTTTTCTAGAAAGAAAATAAAGGGGGAAATTAACTTCCCTCTTTCCCCATAACACCAGATTGAGAGAGAGCTATCGAGAGATATATAAGTACTAACTGTTTTCTACCGGGTACTTAAGGGAAACAGATGGGTGTAATTATGGTTTTATGGAGGTCTTACCTAAAATGCTTACACTCAGCTGCCACATTACAGTTTGATTCTCGGTTATAAATACATATATTAATCTTTGTAAAGGTCTGCACAGATTTTAAGCTAAGGGGGAACGTGCAGCCCCGTAGCTACCTCCCATGGAAGGAAACCATATTAAAACCAGAAGGTGCAACGATACTGGAACCCGCAGGACTCGGAGGGGGCAAATCTCCTTGCGTAGAACGATTCAGATCGTGCAGAAAGCAGCAGAGGGAGCCACCTGCCTTGCTTTGAGTACCAGCACTGCTGATGCTCTGCAGCCAGCCCAGCACCGAACCTCCACCTGCTCTACCCCGGGGCAGTGAATCTCCTGCTCCCAGAGGCTGTATCACTGTACAGGAAATATTAGGAAAAGCTGAGCTTTGCTGCATCATTCAAGTTTACTGACCCATGCAGGCTGTACCTCCTCCTCTGGCAGTGAGCAGCACCTAAAGCAGGAACCTGAGAAAATACCCATTCAATTGCAAAATATAACTGAGCGAGTAATAAAAAACATCTCCCTCTCCCTTTTACATCTGTGTAAGCATTTTATCTTTTCATAAGAGCTGCAGAAACGTCTTTGCTCAAATTGGTGAGGGAAGTTACACACAGAACTTAAGTTCTCTGACAAAACCAGCAACAAGTCTGCAGTGCCACCCCTCATCTCCTCCCCCGCCATCCCCAGCATCGTCACTGGTGTTTACTCACCTTCAATTCCATTTAAAGAATTCTCATTTTCTTCCCATATGAGACAGTGTTTAAAAAAAAGAAGAAAACAGCTAATGCTGTCACATACATTTCAAAATCTGAACCTCCGTTTTGGCAGGTAAAGTAATGCAAATTTCCATGCAATTTTTGGATCTCTAGCTCCAGAACAATTTTTTTTTTTCCCACTGGAACTACAAAAAAACCTCCACAAGGCTAAAAGTCACAAGTCCTCCTACTCCCTTCTGAGAGCCTCTTCCTCTTTGTTTCTCACACTTCATAATGTTAAGGCTCAATTTATCTCTGAATGACCCCAGTTAAATCAATCGGTCTTCAATGCATTTGCACAGGTACTCAGGAGGAAAAAAAATCTGATTAGTTAATCATTTAATTACAAACTGCTGAACTAAGAGTGGAGAACTTGACTCTAAATGAGAAGGGCATTATAGTACTGACATCTGGGAAGAGGTGAAGCAACCAGTGTAAATTTATTTGTAAATTGTGCATTATTTGGAAGCAGTAAAAGCCAATAAACACAGAATCAGGCTAATTCTGCAGGTTTCTCATGAGCAGAGTAAAAGGTTGAGTTCGGTGGCTACAAATACACTCATGTATTCACAGTATGCCCGAATTAGGACCAGTGAAAGGAAGAAATTGCATATTCCCATTCCATTAAATATCCTTTCACAGTATGAGTCATCTAGATAGCAGATGAAGAGTGTGCTGGAGCAACACGAGGGGCTGAACGTCTCCAGGGTGTTCCTACCTCTCCAGCACGTGTCCAGTGCAGGCTGTCTCTCCCTGCCCCCAGGGATTCCTGGCCCCACAGCCCCGGGCTCAGGCTGGCATGATGCAACACAGCACAGCACACAGGGAAGAGCTCTGAACATGATGAAAGCTGCAAAGTGAGATTGTCACCTCCAAAGGTCATTGCTGTGAGCTCCTTGTCCAGCAGGCTCAGTCCAATTAAGAGTGCAGAGATTTTTGTGGTACTCAAAAGATCAAAAATTAAGACCTTCTGCTTTCTTGAATGGTATGGGATATTGCTTCTGGGGAGCCTTTATGTGGTTCATTCTCTGGAGAAAATCCATGCTGTTTGTATCATCCCTGAGATAACCTGGCTCAGCCAGGCTGTAGGGTCTGCATTGCCCAGGCCACTGCAGCTTCTGTAGAGCTGTAAGGCATGGTGAGTTTGCAGCAGTGGACTGAGCATTGCCCCATTCTCCCTCATTGAACAGAACTGCCCTGCAGGTAAAACAAGCTCCATGTGATTGCTGACACTGCTCCAGGACTGGAGGTGCTAAGCTCAAGCATAATTTGCAGCATGCTGTCAGAGCCAAATCCCCTCTTCCATAATGAAAAGTTTTAGTATCCCAAAACTGAGATGTTTCACAATGCTTCCATGTAACACTGCTCCACGATAATCCTACAACCACATCCAAGGGCTGTATTCAATTTCCATCTCTGCTGCTCACTCATTCCATTAGCTTGTCATGCTGTTTGCCACAGTTATAAGTGGGAAATATTTATAAGTACATCACAAACATGGATGAAAGCCAGTTAACCAATGTTTCTAAAGCCCTCAGAGGCCACAGGGAAAAAGAAACAGAGGGGTGGTCCAGTGCTTGCTTAAAGCACTGAATTCTTTAATGTTAATTTTCATAAGCCAAAGCCCACCTGTCTATGTTAATAATATACTGCACTGCAGTTGCCTGAGGTATTCAAAATTATGTGTGAGATGCAGGATGGAGTTTGGGTAGGATTTAAAGATTAATTTTGAATTGATTTTCACTTTATCTAAGCTCTATATTGTTCCTTTATTTATACCATAGAATAAAATATCCTATAAGGTTTTGGTTTAATTTCTGTGATATACACAACACTTGCACAGTCTGCTGGTTCTGTAGTGATCATCCCATTCTATTAATACTTTCAGTATTAGAAATTGAGGGTGTTTTCCATCTGCTGTTCTGCCACAGCAAAGAACTGCTTAGCTTGGCCCAGTGGGCTGTAAATTCAGAAGAGTTGCACTGTGCACCACAGGCTACACAGTGTGGTATAGACATGGGCATAAACTATTTCCTTGACTTAAATCTAGGCCTGTTTTAATGCTATTGCAAGAAATATTAGAAGCGTAGTAAATAGCAAAAATGTGATTATTTACAGAATGAACACTAACTTATAAATTACCATACAATCCAGGAATAACTGCATGAAATATCTTGGCACAATAGCCTATCTGTTCTACTATCATTATCCGAATACATCACAATTCTGATGCTTTTTAATGATCTCTAAACTCCGACATTTGGTAGGCCCAGTGTAAAACCAGATTAATTTCAGTGAGTTTCTATGAGCAGAGTTCAACATCTGAAGCCCTGTTAGGGTGCTGTGTTTGTTCATTCAGCCAGGAGAAATGCTCATCCTGCTGCGGGCAGTCAGCACAAGACTTAGCAATGAGCTAATCCTGCAATGTACAAATCTCACCATTTTAAAGGTACAATCCAAATATTAGCTCTGATTTGAAAAATTACGGGGAGTCTGTTACAAATTCCACCCTAAACAGAAAGAAGTCATTTGAAAATTTTCTTTCAAGAACCTCTTTTCAGACACTTGGAATGAAAAGGGAGCAACTGGACCTGGATACGCGACAACAAACTTAAACATTGCAGTTTCTCATCTCCACAGTAATATTCCCACCATAGCAAACACTTCTTCCAAAAAAGCCTTCCAAACTGTCTTCCTACTTTTATATATCCTAATAGAAGCTTCTACAAAAGTTTCCTTAGTCTAAATGCTACCAGTCTACTAAACGCTCTCATGAGAACACACATAACTACACACTAAAACGTCCTTCTACAAACATTTACTAACAGACAGGAACAGACAGGAGGGTAGCAATTCTCAAAAAAACACTTCTCTTACTTCTTGCTCCTGGTCTACAAATACAGCTTTAAAAGATGTGTATCCTTCTCAGCCTATGACTACTGGCTATCTTTATTTCCCCCAGACTATCTCATTTGATAGCTAAATAAAATCAGAGAAAGTCAGCTAGTGTTTAGCTTTTCGTCTATAATACAGTTTATTGCCTATATTTACAGTTGAAGGAATAGTGTGCCCAGAAGATTTTCTACATTTTCCTATTTATACAATAAAAAGTTACCTCTAACTATAGAGGTCTGAAGATCAGCACAGCTGTAACCCTGAGAGAAGGATTCCTTATCCCTCAAGCCAATAGGTCCCCCCAAGTCATAAATATGCTGATAGTTTTAGTTTCCAATAAACCAAACAGAGAGGAACCAAAAAGAATATAAAAACACTTGCAGTGTCTGCTTGACTTCTTGCCAATAGAGGATTTTTTTCTTTTTTTTGGTAAATTATTCCAATTTTTGGCTTTTTCAGTTTTCGAATATCTCTTCTGATTCCTCCAGATTAATACATTATGATATGTTTTTCCTCTCACTAATAAGTAGCATGTTTCTTGGCACTTTATGTGTACATACATTTTTTGCTACTTGTTCTTGTCATGTTTGTTTCTCAATAACTTAGAGCAACTGAAAAACAAAAAGGCAAAATATCTACTTGGTATTGAAAATATTAGCAAAAACAGCAAGCTGTCTCCTGTGTTCACATAGCTACTTTCACAACTGCTCTGTTTTGCTATCAGAAGTTATGAGCAACTCAGCTAGTGATTGTTAAATTATTTTATACGATCCATACATGAATTGAAAGCAGATGTACTGAAAGCAAAAATTTCAGATTGATGTGCAAAAAGACATTTCACAAGTTTTATTGTTCAGCAATGCACATTACACATATAAACATGCAGTCATTGGTTAATCTGTATGGTTAAACACCTGTTTGTATTAACTGTGAGGCCATTCTCCTGTCATGATACTGGAACAAGCAGGTCTTTAAAATTGTCTGGGGGGAATGAAAGCCAAATCTGTAGCTGTCATTTCTTTGACAGACCTATTATGAAACTGCAATTAATCTTTTCTTCCAACTCTTTAAACACAGAAAGGATTTTCCCTTCATAGATGTAACCCATTACATGTAGGAAAAATATACTTTTCTTATAACCTGCACCATATTGTGAATTTGCTGACCCACAGATTCACGTTTGAAAATATATTAAATCATACATAGGACTTCAGTTTTTGTTCTGCTTACCAACATGACATGAGGTTTATATGAGGAGTTTTTTTCAAAAGTTACTAGTCTTAAAGTATCAATCAAAATCTAAGTTAGCCATAAGAGTGCTCAGGTCATTCAGTCCTGCCAGCAGACACCCAAAAGGTGTTTTATTTACGATGACAAATGTGAAAACTCGTATTTTTAATAAAAGCATATTATACCCTGGATAGATTTTATTTAAACAGGTGTTCTCCAAAACTAATGGTTCAGTTAACAACCTTACAGCCTTTGAGAAACAGAAGGAGGCTCTTGCTGAATCTGCTCCTCCAGGAAAATAGGAAACCATCAATGATTTCTCACATTTCTACCATTGCCCCTACAATGAAATCTAAAAAGCATATCATTTTTGCATTATTAATGGTGAAAGATAGTCTTTGGTGGAGGAACTGAGAAAAAGTGATACCTGTAGCACAGATAAGGGTGATTAATTCAGTGACAAACCTGCACTCATTGCCTATGCCAAGACTCTCACTGTTTTGAGGAATCTGACAGAAAGCAAACATACATGAATTCTCATTAAGAAAATGTAGAGGCTGCCCCTTCATCTCACAGTTTGCCAGTCAGTTTCTAACATCCAGATTTTAATTTCTTCAAAGAAACGAAAAGATTAGCATACTACCAAGTGAAGGGCAAACAGTAAGTCACACAGATAGAATATAACATTGATGTCTTATTATTATTTCATATATAAACCTTTACTTTAAAGTGTTATCTAAAATAACATACATGGTTACCAGACAAAATAGGCCATATAAACTATACTGAAAATATCGTCTTTATTTACAGGAACCTAATTAAAATGAACTTTATTTGTGTTTGAGGTCTGCAACAACCTCCTGTCTCAGAGCTGGGCTCCAGCCTTGATTATTCTGCTGGGCAGAGCTCTAAGGAGGAAGATGCCCCTCACACATGGAGAAAGCATTGGCCATGCAGAGATGAGCAGACCTGCTGCTGGAAGGAGTGGGAAGCAGCTTGCAAACTATCACACTCTTGGCTCGGCTGTGAGGTCCTGTTACCCATCCCACCCTTCAGACTTTATAGTGACATGCAACCTTTGCTCAAGTAAACTCTAAATCCGCTCTTGGTTGTGTTCTGCCTATACATTGTGAAATTTAGAAAAAAAAAAGGAAAAAAAAAATCTTAGACGGCCTTTCTGTAGGAGCTTCTACATATATAGCATTATCCTCATCTTCTAGTACTGCTGGTAATCACAACTACAGGTAACAAGCAAAAAGAAAATCAGAAATAAATGATGTTATTTTATAGGCACTTCTATAACCATGTAATTCGCTACATAGTTAATTTGCTGAATTCCAATATCCGCTTTATAGAAAAACAACTGCCTTGGGTTGTATGAAAATGCTGCCTTTGAGAGCTATGAAATCCCACACTGCTTCACCAAGTATGAATAAGATTCCAGAAGAATGATGCCTTGCAAACAGAGCACCCAGTATGCACTGAGAACCAGCTCTCACAGAGCCCTTGTATTTGCGCTATTAGCACTTGTTCTTTCCTGATTTAAGGAGAATTCTGTGCTTCAAAAGAAACAGCTACTCATATAATCACATTATCTCACAGGCTTTGGAGCAGCCAAGCTCCCAGAAAAATCATTGAATAAGACAACAGGATTACAGCTTTAACGGCTACATGTTGTATTTGTCACAAAGCATGACCAACATTCACACTGAGGTTACAAGATTATTACATGGTTACCTGTGCTCTATAAAATAAAGATGTCACATTGAACAGATTATGAAACAGTACTGCAGTATGAGGAATTATTAGTATGTTATTTTTATTATTATTTGTCATTACCTATGACCAAGACATTAGTACTTCAGTGTAAACACTGCAAAACATATATGTGGTTTAACAGATGGAATATTGACAGATTTAAACATTTTGGATCTGTTGTCTATCCACAAGATCTAGAAATAAGGCATATGGTCAGCAGAATAGGAGAGTTTAAATAAACCACTCGGGTGCTTTGCTTTCCTCCCACACACCTTAACTCTGCCAGTCATGCTGCTGGATTCCTCAAATCTCATATCTTGAGGAGGTCATACCTGAGGAAGGCTGTTAGCTGGCTGAAACATCATTCTTTTAGTTTTTTCGCTTTCCTGTGTACAAAGGAAACAAACAATGAATAGCTAAAGAGCTTAGTCTTTTTACAAACCTTGACAGAGCTTTCTGCTAGGAGGATAACCATGCAGCCTGAGAGGCTTCGTTTATTCCTGCTCCCACATTTATACACATCTGACGCTTTATTCCACTCAAGGGACCGTGACATAAAATTGTAGAACCGATCACACATCCGTGATAGAAGCTTGACAGTTTTCCCAGACAGCCCTGCCAAAACTTCCCACCAGTAGCTGTAAACACAGTTAGCAGGGAGGCCACTTAGCAACCAAATGCTTTTGCTTTTGCAATCTTACAGTGTGGCGCCGTTTCCTCTTGGGCTGCATGCACTCCTGCCCGTACGATGGCCACTGGAAATCCTGGGATGGCACTTGGCTGTTCTGGCTCTCCACATCTTCAGAATCAGAGTCATCCTGTTGCATTGAAGGGAAATGCCTGTCTGGATAAATCTCTTTCAGTTTGTCCTCAAAGAACTCATCCAGGCATCGTCCAGCCTCAGCAACCTCGGAATCTGGCTGTAAGGAAATGAATAACCATTCAGTGCTACCACACGCAGAAATCATCTAGGATCAAACCCAGATAATTACCCCACCCCAACATCTCTCCTTGGCTCTGTCTGCTACATCTCCATTAGTCTCTGCACACTTTCCATTAGTCCCTCTGCATTTCCAGTGTAAGTAAAAACCAGATGCTGCCATTAAGGAACACATTTGTGCACCTCTAAGAAGTAGAGGTGTGCAGTGAACTAGAAAGAACAGCAGTCATCATTGCTTAGGAATTTCTATGTGTTTTATTTTCCCTAGGTATTTTGCTGGCTGTGACTGGCTTCTCACAGCAAGAACAGCAACATTGCATAGAGTCGTCTGTGAAGATGTCCCTCTTTCATTTTAGATCCATACGTATCTCAAGTTCTCATATATAAGTTTATATACACATCATTTCTGTCATTAAAACACTCCTAACACAAGTTCCAAAGAAAACTGATTAATATTTCTGTTTATCCTAATCCTATATCTGATTTCCGTGGAACCAGTAGTAGCAGCAGTGTGACAGCCACTGAAAGAGCCAGCCCCTGCTTTGTCTTCCCCAACCCATGCATATTAGAAACATACATAATTGAACTTTGCACAGTTCCAAAACATGAGACGCACGTCAGTCACAAGTTCCTCAGGTGCTGAATAGTGGGATTTGTCCTTTTTTTGAAGTTTCCTTCGTATGGTGGACAAATCCATTGGCCTTTTGATTATCTGATAATAATGCCGAGCCTGCAATAAAAGGCAGATATGTGACAATTTTAATTAAAACATTTCCTCCCCAGTGACTTCTATGCAATTTTGGACAGAAGTCATTGCAGAGGAGTCCTTGAATCAGGGTAGCGAGCTCTAATCTTCTAGTGCCTACACTTGCACAGCATCTTCCTGGGTGCTTTTTGATTTGATTAAAATATATTTCTTTGCAAGATTCATCCTAAAAACAGCACATTTCAGTGACTATTCTGCCTCTTGCACTTTGTAAAGTTTATCCTCAGGTAACCAGTACCCCAATTTAACCATGATCAACAATATATGTAACATTGATAATTAGCTTACATTTTCCCCAAGCAATTACAAAAAGAATGTGCTGTGACACCTTCAGCTGATAATGTGGGAAGTAGTCTGTCAAGTGTGACTGAAAATAGGATACTGTGCACTCTTTTAAAAGTTCAACAGAAGTCTTTTTCAACGGGCATCAGCTACCAGGATATCTCACTCCTTAAATCTTTCTGGGTCTAACCCTACTTGTTAGGTAATTTGTTCCATAAGTACATTGCAAGCTTTATTAGGTGGAATGGGATTTACATCATTATTTGAACTACCCCTTCACATAAAACCTTTATTTTCCTCCCTTCAACTTTTAGCACATGGTGCTCTATTGTTACAATAGCGTATCTTTTTTAAAGCAGACAGTTAATATTGCAAGTGTGGAGTATGTGGATGAAGCAGATATCTCTACATCTTCCCCTGCACATAGTCACATTTACCTTCTTTGTGCCCAGCACCAGAAAAGAGGGCATTCAGGGCTGCTTCTAGAGCAGACCTCTCTTATGACAGTACAACATTCTCCATGTACGTGGCAAGCCAACTTTTTTAATCGCTGGAACCCATCATACACCTTTGCCATTCTACCAGCTTCTTAAATTGGCACTCAAACACGGCCTGAACACTGGCCAAACATTTCCCTGCCTCTGGCCTGACACCTTCAAGGCACTTGGAAGAGGCAAACACCAACTCTTCCCTAGGAAGCAATATTGTTCACAAAAAACCCCTCATTAATATCTTTCAAGAAGACAAAGAAGAAAGTTGTGAGGTTCTCTGGATTCCCTCCGATCCTTGCATGTGCAGTACTTACCAGGGGACTGACAGGTTCATGGAACGGGAGGCTCATACTGCTGCAGAACAGGGAAAGCACCAGCTTTTCACACTTCTGTGGAAGCCAAAATCGAAATACATTTTAATTCAAAACAAGGGAATTTCATTCTTGCCCTTAAACAAGCATACTAACAAAAAGAGAATTCTCATGTAGACTGTTCATTTCTGATGTCACATGGCACACTTCACTCTAGTCAGGGGGATGTTTTGCCTCATAGCATTGTTATACGAAGAAATGCGAGAAAAGAAACAATTTCCTGGAAATTCTTGGGAATTAATCGCTATCATTACTTACTTTGTGTGCTCCAGATCTATTCCTTGGCTTTCAACTGAAAGAACAGCAGCAACAGTGTGGAAAGAGTTAACTGGGCAATGCCTCCCACTCCTCATATCCGTTCATGCAAACCGATGTAAGTTGGTAGTACTGTATTCCCTTTAATAATCATCAACTTGTAAAACAAACTAGTGTTTGGCTCATTCATTAGTGAAAAAAAATGTATTACATAAACATTATAAGCCATATTTTCTCACAAACAATGGAATTTTTAATCAACTCAGTTTTCTAAACAGGACTTCACCATCTGAGACCCAAATCCCAACAATTTTTGCCCAGTTGTACCAAATCCAGTAGAAACAAGGCCAGCTCAGCATCTGCACTCAGTTGTGTGGACTCCTCCTCTCTACACTTATCACCAATATACACACAACATCTATTTTGAATTTGTGCCTTCCAAACAACACGGACTTTAAGAAAAGGTGCTTATTTAATGGAAGATTTGATAGAGAAAAGCAGTAGTAGGTATGTAAAGTAATCAGCTTTCCTGTAGGCTGAGCTAAGAGCCTAAATATCTTCAAGGGAACTAATAGGACATATGAAGACTGTATGATGATGTCAGTCCAACTGAAAGTCAAAAAAGTATCTTCATCACAAAAATGTCATTGCAATGGCCCAAGTAGATGTCTGAGAAGGTGCCAAGTTGTAAAGGGAAAAGATTCAGCGTCACAAACCAGGCAAAACTGACTCATGGGAGATCTGCTCTTGAATGTGACTTTCCTGTTGGAAGTAGAAGAGAATTCCACATCTGTCTCATCTTTCTATAACATTCTTAAATTGAACAGCAATGTCTTAGAAGAAGAGAATGATATAACCAAATAGAAGCAATGCTTTCGTTATATTTACTACTATGTGTAACATTTGAGTAGCAGCCAAGTGAAAACCATCACCTCTCTCATGAAAAAGCAAAGCCTCATGCTGAGATCATATGGCCTGCTCTAAATAGTGCTGGTGCCTGGAAAGGTTGACCTAGAAACAGAGACTAAGTGGAATAAAAGGATAAAAGGTATTTATTGAAAGGATCCAGCTTGGGCAGTGCAGAAACCCCGCTGGGGCTAAACTCAAGTCAAATACACAAATGGTCACCAAAAAAAAATGGATGCCCGGTCATGAGACCTCACCCTTTTATAGGTTTTGGTCCATTAGAATATTGGAGTCAGCTGTCCAATTACAGCTTCAGGTTATGAAGCTCCATCCTCCCTGTTCTCTCCCTCTCTTCACTATTGTTTACATTGTTGGGCCCAAAATTTGTCCTTGGTCCCAAGCTAGAAAGGAATTGTTTTATCTCCCTACTCTGTGAAGAGAGCTTACCAACCTTTAATATGAAGCCCAGAACCACACACTAAAACAGCACGGAGTCTGAAAACTCTGAAAGCTAAAACTTAAGGCATCAGTGCAATATACAATTATTCCCACCTTCTGGTCACAGTCACCAAGGCCATATTGTGCATTGTAGCTGTGGCTGTAACGTGTGTTTTCACAGTCATATTCCACCTCTGGCTTCACTGGATTACGGCAAAGTGAGCACACCCATTCTCCCCTGCAAAACAAGAAACCAAAAAACTCATGGGGAATCTTTTCCACAACCCCATAAAACAGAGAATCTCAGAAATTACTATTTGGAAAGCCTCATCCTTTACTAGCATTATGATAGCAGGCCATCTGAAGCCCACTGTACTAGATATTTTTAATTGGATTTTAATCCAGTTAGAAGTATAATCATTTCAGATTCTATACACAGCTCTTTTCCTATCACAAGGAAAAGAAAATGACAAAATTGTGTATGAAATCATCTACCAGAAGCATATGCAGCTGCAACTGATTCAAGTGCTTCTTTGAAAAAAAAAACACTAAGGAAAAACAGGCAGCAATTGGTTCATAAGGCAAACCCTGGCCCTTTTGATAACTGAGATATTTATTATCAACTGGTATGATAACTGACATATGTATCTAAGAAATCAACATTATCAGAAAAGGTGTGATAATACACAGGTCCCCAGACCAAATAGACATAATCCTGCAAGGGCATGTGTGTCTGTGCTAGTAGATGCATTTTCAGAAACCTCTTGAAGAATTTTGTGAAGACAGTGATGCAACTTCTACAACATCAGGGTCTGAATAACCACAGATGAAGATATATTCAAGAATTATGAATACAGAACTTTAGTTAAGGGAATTAATTTACTTCATTAGAGTTTAACTTTTCCTAGAGAGTTTATTCTAACAGGAAAATTTGGTTTTCATATTGCTTTGAAACTAGAAGTTAATAATCACTACTAGAGAAAAGAGTGATAAGCCAAGAGCTGAAAAGTCCTGGTTTTTGAACAGAAAGGAGAAACCAGAATCTCCAGATTAATACCTTATACAACATATTTTTCTCAGCTGAGACAATTATTTGAGCTTGGCTCAAAAGAAGTAGACTTTGGTTGCACTTAGTAATGATTTATAACATAATTCAGAATTGTGTACCACAGTAATGCACATTATTAAGTCTCACTTTTAAGCTTGGTATGTGGATGTGTATATATTTCTGGTTCATTGCATACAATCCATCTGTGACATGCTGCGAGAGAACGTATCTTAGGAAAGCAATGACTGAAATATTTCCACGAAAGCCCTGATAATCCTACATTTCCCATAAAATTTGCTATCAAACTGAATAAAAACTCACTGATTGCCCTTCCCTTGTGCTGGTCTCTATTCTGCCAAGAAGAGCTGATGTCTACATTCCAGATGTTACATGAGAGTTAGGATTTTATTTTTCTCCAGGGAGTCATGTGAAAGGTTTTTATGCTCAGTTCTGCCACCTCCTTTGCTGTACTGGCCAGTTAACTGCAGAAAGGGCACAGTGGCAGGAAACAGTTCTTTTTCATAATTCATCTAGTTCCTAGCATGCAAGACAAAAAAGTTTCAAAAAAGGCAAGTGGGAAAAGCAGCTCTTGTATAAGGCTGAAACATCAACCCCTGAGGATACCTTCTGCCCCTAGGTAGTGAGCAGGAACAGCAAATGTCATCCAGGGAAATGTCATCCATACTCACACTGGAAAGCTGAGCAGGGCTGGAACATGGCAAGAGAGATGGAAGACCTTGGGGCAGTGATCACAGCACAACAGTTCTCCTCCATTAAGACATACAGCACAGAAATCCTCATTTTCAATTGGACTGACTTCCTGAGTAACTGGGGATTTTTTCATGCTGGAGATGCCATTGCTGAGCTTCTGATCAACAGATGGAGATTGTGTCTGTTCTGCAGCCTGGGAGATGAGAAATCTCCTGTCCTCTGAGTTCTCTTTGGACTTCTGTCCTTCAGCTGGACTATCTTTATTTATCTTGAAGGAAGAAAAATCTTGGATCACGTAATCAGAATTTTTGCACATAAGCATAAAGCATGATTGGTTATCTGCAGATAAGCAAGTACTTCTTGTACTTGGAAGACACAACTACCAACAAGTTTCCAACAAGTGCTTCCAAGTACTTCTCTGCAGTGAACTCTGCTGGGGAGGGCACTGGGGTTCAGCATGCCCATGCTCTTGGCATTTGCCGCTGGCCAGCCAGGTCACTTCCTCCACACAGCACAATGAGAGAGTTGTGCAGATTCTACACCACAGGTGATAGAAATAGGATATTCTACAATCTCACTTGCAAATTTTATGGTAAATGGCTCAAGCGTCCCACCATGCACCCAAAAAACCCAAAACATAAAAAAAATATAGGTCTTTTTCCCACCAGAAATTCCTGTTTCATTCTATGGAAAGAAGTTCACACTCAAGACTCCACTGAAGCAATAGAATACAAAGCTTTTATAAATCTATTGCACTGTGATTTCTGAGATTGATTCCTATCACTCAAATATATATTTAGGTCAGTTTTAAGCTATTTATCCTGTATTTGTAACCAGACAGGTGAGCCAAGTTGTTCCTTAGTATATGAAAACACCACAGAGACAAGCTTCTCAGAAATGGAAGATGCAGGGAGCTCCACAGCAAGCTCAAAGCTGTATTGTCTTTACCACAACTTATCACAGAAGTACCTGAGGGTCAAACAAACCAGCAGACTTTTTTACTGTACGATGTTCCAGAAACTGTGCCTACAAACCAGTGGGATAAAGGGGAGAAGGCAGGTAAAACCTCAGGGAAATCCCACTCACCTTTATAGACATACTTGAGGACTGTGTCCCACACTCAATTACCAGGAGGAAATTGCCCTCCTGCCCGTTGTCCTGTGGCTGGAGCTTAAACACTGGGAGCTCCCCCACTTCCGAGGCAGATATTTTCAGGCGTTCCAGTCGCACATAGGGGATCTTCTGCTCCTTAGGGGCAGCTCTAGAGTCCAAAGAACACAAAAATTCATTCACACTCCACAAAATTCTCCTTTCTACTCAGTTTCACACATCATTGTCTGTGCTCCTTTTCCTTTGTAACTGTGACTGTGGTGGCCAAATGTTGAAAATCTTGACATTTTTTTCACAAACCAATTCTTTAAGAAATGTGAACACAGTCGCTTTAAATTAATCATATGTGTAAATACATTACTAACTCCTGTGCCAAAGCTTTGCCCCGCTCTCTATATTCTTAATTATCACAATTAAAGTCATGTTTTATACTTCTTGGTGTGGCTGGCTTCAACAGGAACACAGCACATCATCAACTTGATATTATCACAGCAGTGGCTGCAAATCAAATTTTATAAAACTGTTGAGGTCATGTCAATCCTTTTCCCATTATATCTTTTAGCTTTCATTGGGGCTTAATATTTTCTAATAGTTCAAGTGAGATAAGTCATTCTGGAAAACTACACAGAAATACATGAATTCACCACTTCTTTTCTACTGCTGTTTTCGAGTTTGAGAGCACTTTACAACTTTCAGAACTATTATCTATAACGAATCTAGAATTTCTTTTTTAAGTTCTCCATCATCATTAAGTATGACAAATTTTCTCAATACATGCATAAAATTTCACAGCCAGTGCTTTTGTATAAAAAAAAAGACTCTGCTACCTGACATTCTGATTGCTTTTCATATCCATTTCAAAATGCTCCTTTTCACAGTTCTTGGAATCTGGAACAGAAGATAAGAAAGTGAATAAAATATTTATAATATCACAGGCAGATTAGGGTAGAAAGTACTTCAATATTCATGTACTTCTGACTGGTGTTTAATATGATAGCATAAGTGAATTATGGAATAATTTCATCTATATGTATAGAAAAAGTGCATGCTATTTTCTGTTCTGGTGCAGAGCCTTTGTCTTTCTTTTTTCACTTTTAACCACAGCTTCTGTTCTAAATATGAGGAGTATATATGAAATATTTCATAGAAATAGTTTCCTTCCCAGGGAATTATATATGTACACAGCCATATCACACATATCCATATACATGGAGCAATGTAAGTAATCCTCTTTGCTGTACAGCCTTCACTTGAGAAAAACAGACCCAACGTGCTCTGAAACCCCGAGGCTCGGGAAATCTTTATGGTCTCCAGCTTCATGCTAAGAAGCTTCTGGATAATTCCAGTTGCTTGAAAACAGGAAGAAAACTGTGTCTCCCATCTGCCACCATGGGACAAAAGTTACACTATAATACCTTTCTTTCCTCCATGTCTGGAACATCTAAACCCATGAATTCAAAACCATCTGCTATATAAGCATTTAGCTGTAGCTTTATATAGCTGTATCAGCATGTGGCTGGAGTTTTGATTGACATTAAACACAAGTAATAACACAGTTCTGGGCAGATGGGATAGGATGGAGATAAATGTCCTGGTGGATGACCTCAGAAATACAAGTCCACTGAAAAAAAATTCAAAATTTCACCTTGTTTTGTTAGGAATTACTTTGATATAGCCAATATGAACAAAAAACAAAGATATTGTGGTTTTCTCAAGACAACAGAGGGTCAGGAAAAGACGATTTTTAAAAGAAAATCTTGCCAGGTCAACAGTATCTCAGCCATGCCTTGAAAGCAATGTGCCTCAAAGGCTCTCTCTTTTTTCCAGCCACAAGAAAATGAAGACTAACAAGGAAAGACGTATTTCACATCACACCCAAGGCATTATTTGCTTGTGATTGTTGCTCAGGTGAAGGGTGGGTAGCCCTGTCATGGACAGAATTACTAAAGGGAGACTGCACACCGAGCTGACAGAGCAGCTCTCATTGCACACTGTCAAAGCAGAGAATGTTCCAGTGGTGCTGGGTTCCTACATTAACCAACGTTTCCATCAGCAACTGGGCCCATCAAATAGTACTGCCTATAAAATTTGTGGGAAACACCAAACTAGAGGGGTTGCACAGTGGTGGAGAATGTTTTCAGTTAAAATAGACCTTAGTGCATCAGAGAAAAAAAATCTCCTAAATCAGTAATACTGAATTGAGATAACTGTACTATGCTCATGAAGGGTCAGATGAATGTAATCCCAAAGGAAAACAACTGGCTAGGAAAATGTTCTTGGAAGGAACTAAGGGTTAAAGTGGACTGTGCTCTACACAAGAAGTCAACCACCTAATGCTGCTGCTGCAGAAGAAGGGAATGCCATCCTGCAGGGTATTACCAGCAGCAAGGAATGTAAAACACCAGGAGCTGATACCCTGATTCTGCATGGCACCCCAGGGGCCTCAGCTGAACACTGCATTTGGCTGTGGGCAGCACTCCTTAATTGCAGAGAACGCAAAATAGCACAGAGGAATGAGGTGGTTTTGAAAAAATCAAACCCCTGACCCATGAGGAGAGACGGAAACCACCAGATTTGTTTAGTCTAGGAAAGAGAAGAGGAGGGTGTTTATGCAAGTCGTAAGAAAGAAGAGTGGCCATAAGAGGGAAAATGATAACACTTTGTACAATTTTTACCACATCCCGTGTGCCTAGGATAAGAATGATCTTGTTTTAAATTAAACTGAAATGTTTAGGTTTGCTATTAGAAAAGGATGAGTCACTGGAGACCTGTACCAGAAGGAATGAGGCTCGGCAGCACAGCAAGACTGAAGCCAGCAAGTCCTACCAAGAGCCACCAGCAGAGTTAGCATTGCCTTTGCAGGAGAATTCATGTTTTATGGTGCACTGGTGCCTGTATCTGCTCAGGTCTCCTCTCACTGCACACCCTTAAACACAGACAGAACAGGAATTACTCACTCCTGATCCTTCCCTGTGAAAAGGGAGCAGCACCAAATTCAACATTCAAGGCTTTCCACCCTCTTGCACAACAGGGCTGCATTTTATATCCAGCAAATTTGTAGCATCCACTACTGACAGTGAGATTCTGAAGGCTGGGGTTGCCTCTGTGTGTGGTGTCACACAACCCACACCAGATGCTACATTGCTGCTCCTTCCCAAGACACTTCAGCCTGACTGAGACAGCTTTTTAGGGGTGCTCCTGATTTCTTACAACTCACACAAATGATTGTGGCATAATTGCCATGGCTTGGCATAGGACATAGGAGAGAAGACAAATACATTTCCTTGGCTCACTGGGCTAGGCCTCCTTTGTACTAATTAGAATTTTCTGAATAAAAATACAGCACACAGAGAGAAATATTAATTCATCTTTTACAGAGAAATGTAGCCAAATATTGGCATAAATCACGGGATAACAGCTTGATCCTGCAATCCCTTGCTTGCATGAATAGTCCCATTGACTTTCAGAGTTTGCATTTCAGAGGAATGAGGCTTTACAGTGTAGCACAACGATGTTGGCAACTTGCCCACGAAAAGAGTTAAGTAAAGTCTAATTCTCCATTAGGGCTGAAGAAATAGGCCTTGGCTGAAGGGAATGTTCCACAGTAGACAGAGCCAAGCAAAGGCACATGCTGTGCAATATGTTAACAAAAATTTGGTATGCTACTGATGTGAAGGACTTAGCAGAAGGCGCATTACATCTCAGAAGTGATGTGGGTTTTTAAAATTGAATTTGGACTCTTCAAACCAGCTCTTCAATAGTCATAACTGCAGGTCTCATTAACAGGAGTGCTTCTAAGAGAACCAATACTCCAGGTACTCCACACAGTCACACTTGTTTCTGGTTCCCAGATGAGGGATGTTACAAATTCAAAGCATATCATTTCCATGTTTTTCCTCCACAAATGAGATCAAACACACTTTTCCATTGGATTAAGTACTCTGATAACATTTGAAGCTTGCTGGAAAAGCACATTTACATGTAAGTATATTAATAAGCATAGTACTTTACCATGCTTGCAATGCACAGTGCTAAGGAAAAAAACCCCAAAATCTAAAGGAAATAATTAAAAGCCTGGTACCTTCTTTGCTTCTAGGTTGTCTCATTCTGGTATTCACAGGCAGAAAAGAAGTGTTGCTGAGCAGTTCAGAAGGCAAAGTGCAATGCTGAGACTTTTTGATTGAAAGATTAATAGGTTCTTCCATCACTTTTTGCATAGAAAGAGTTAACTCATTAACTACTTCTTGCCCAGCAGTAGCCAAGCTGTTTTCTAGAAGACAATCCACAGCATCGAGGTCTTCATTTTCTAGCTGTGGGGGAGAAAGAAATGCAGAATTCTACTATCAGTTTTCTTTCTTTTCATGTTAAGAAAATAATTTGTAATCTGTCCTCAAATATCAGATAAGAAAAACTTTACTCACTGAAACAGCACTTATTCTGACCGATTGACCAACAATAATGTGCTGTAAATGAAAGCGGATTCCCTCTCAGCAGAGGAGCTCGAGCAATCCCTACCTTGCATTTAGCGCCTCCCTGGAGTGCATCACCTGGTGTAAGGCCAGCAGGAGCCCCGGGGCTTGGGTCACTGGGAGCCCTACACAGTGCCAGGCTGTAGTTGGGCAGGGGCTCTGGTGCAGCATCACAGCCACAGAGGGCGCCTGGGGACGGGCCAAGTGTCACAGCGGCTGCACCTTTCACCTGTGGGTCGGCCGAGCTGGATAACCTTGCTGGAGATAATTCCATTTCTGTACTGTTTGGAAAGCCCACAACGCTTAAGGATGCTGGACGCTGGGAAAAGTAAAAAGAAAAAAAAATTCAAGATATTAATAAGCTTTTCAGCAGCAAAATGCTACTGTTCTTTCTGTAAGAGAGGAGATGCTCGGTTTCAGCTTGACATAATCAAACAGTTGTGTCACAAGGGTTGTAAGAATCTATTTTAATCCTATATTATTTCCAAAAGCTTTAAATTCTCCACCATTAAAACTGAAAACTGGAAAAGGAGACAACTGGGTTACTCTTCTGGTGCTTACAAAAAAATGTCTTCCTTAGATCAATTCAAAGGATTCTGATTTTTAACTCCTACAATGATTGAGAAATCTGTGTAGAAAACAGTACCAAATTAATCCTTGACATAAACCCTATTATTTTCCATTAAGTTTTCCCAAAAGAAATAAGATTCAAATTAGAAATTTTGTCATTTTATTAAAAGATCATCAGATCACTTAATTCAGAAAGAAGATTCAGAAGAAAGATTTAACCCTGACACAAATATATGAAGTTATGGTTCTTGTCAATGATGCTGAAGACTTTATGACAGTTAGCAAGTTGGTCTCATTAAACCTAAAGCATCTCCCCTTTAAACATCAGAGAATAAATGCAGAAATATCCTACATGTACTAATGAGGAAACACGTCCAGTTTCCAAAGAAAGGGAATATTTACCAAAGTATCAATATGCATTTTTTACTGTCTCATGATTTGTCACTAGCAAACCCACAGAGACACTGTTACACAAACCAAAGCAAACCCACTCATTTAGGAGACTTCCCTAAGCTGTCTCCCATCCCTGAATGTGGGACTATATTGAAAACAAGACTCTTCTAGCATGCATGTGAAGCAAACAGAAGCAAATTTTAGGAAGTGTACAGATCTGTGTCACTTGAATACACAACTTTCCCTTGTGCTCATCATAGTTCATTGGTGTTTCACCCTTTGACTGACTATATCTTTTTTGTTTGACTGCAATACAGTAGGTATTTTTTACAGCAGGTATTCTTTTAATATACATCAAGGCAATAGGAATGTGTCCATTGCACCTGAATTAGAGTTTAAATCTACTGTTGTACTTATTTCTCCGCTAGAGGCCTGTGAGTTAGAAGTGAATCTTAGACAGGAACTCATTTCCTAAATTTAATTAGCATTTTTCTCAACTTATACTCCATTTGGGATTTTGATACTTTTGTCCATCTTGACCCCACAGTGGTAAAGACTGCAGCCTAGACTGGGCTGTCAGATGTGTCTGTGTAAATCCTACCTCATGCCAGTCTTGAATTCCTCTGCTTGCAACGCACAGCAACTCTGTGCTGAGACAACACTGTCCACAGACACTAATTTCCACCTAAAGATGGATGCAACTTAATTTCCTCTTTGTCAATTTGCAATAGATGCTACAACAGGATCTTTGCCTGAAGAGCAACCACTTAATTATATGAGACAAAATACGCCTGCATTTGAGACAGGAAGAGGTCAGCTCTTCTGCAGAGCCAGGGGAGGTTTGTGCCATTCTGCTACACTGTGCTGCAGTGAGCCTGCTTTAAACAGTCCCTCCATGTAGATGGCATCCCAGGGAGCACTGGGTTCCTGCAGCCAGGAATTGGTCACTCTACCCCTCTTGAGTCAAATGGATACCCCTGAATCCAAGCTGTCTGAGCTCTAACAACTTCTCAGAAGCATCTGGAACTAGTCACACATGTTTTTCTCACCTTACATTTGAGCTGAAAACTAGAACACAGACAATAAGGAAATGCACCAGTGGAGGCCCAAACTCGCCATATAGTCTGTCTGATAGAGCATTCCTAAGAATGCTGAGATTTCAAATCAAAGTGATCTCCATAGATCAGCAAGGAATCCACTTCTCATGGCCACACATGCACAAGTCCACAAAGATCAAAAGTGTTTATTTGCCACCACAACTTGCTTGTGACAAGTTCCTGAAATTGCAGTGACAAATGGGACTTAGCAAGTATATGTTTTCCTTTTCATTTCATCACTCATTTTATCACAAGCCTTTCTTTTTCAGATGACAAAATTACATGTGAATTGTTCCCATATCACTTACAAAAAACTAAAAAAATGAAGCAGAATTTGTGCTTGAGCTGAAGATGAGCTGCGATCAGCCCTTGCCTTTTCCCCTTATTTCAAAGCCCACTCTGAGCATTAATTAAGCCCCTGTGAAGTAGTTAAATATTTGTCTAGCCACATTCTCCAAAGCATGGAACATTCATAAATTCCTGAGTCAGTAGGAGCTACCCTAGAGCTGTACTCCATTGGGAATGGGCATACTGAGGCATACGTGTGGCAGGCACACCACCCAAATTTGCTCCCAAGTTAACTGGAGACCTTCTGGCCATTCAGCTCCTCCAATCACTACCCACATCTTCCTTGTCTTGTTTACAAGCACGTGCCATCATCTCATGTAGTGAGACCTGACCCTCTGTGTGCAACTCAGGTGAAATGTTTCCCCCTCTAAGACAATGTAGGATAAATCCTGGCTCAAGTGAGACAAGTTTACTTACTGAGAGTAGTCACTGGGATGACTCCTACTGAAGGAAAACAAAAATATGAAGACACACATGTAAGATTTGGTTATAGCTATAACTTTCAGAAAGGTGAAATTCAGTTGCATGGTGTTGCTATGTCCTTCTTACTCTTCTATCTAGCATCAGTTCCTTCAGAGATCTTTTTAGATTATATAAGCCAATGTAAAACCTCACTCTTGTTAAAAAGAATAATGAGGCCATCAAACTGCCATCTGTCTTTCCCTTGGGGCAAAAGTTAATTTTGTGGTTATTTTAATGATGAAGCAACATTATGATCTTTCAGTGCAAAATATTAAAACTCACAGTTAAGAACAGACACATTCCATCCTGATCCATGGAGCTGCTGTCAAGTGTGAAGTGAACAATGCACTGGGAACAAGGCTCATTAATAGACTATTAATTCACTCCCTAAAATAATCATTTCTTTTGCCATTAGCAAAAATTTCTCTTTTCCCTTGACAGTTCCGCTAGTTTTTGCAAATGGAATGCCTTTAAAGGATTTATCTGTTTTATAAAAGCTCTATTGCTTTTACATTGCAACATTTGAACAACAATAAGCATTAATTATGCTCTTGGGCACAGGGTGGCTTCAGCTGTTGGTTAATTTTGAACTTTTTGACATTTTAATGTACAGTCTGGCACATTGAACTACATCTGTGTCACTATAAATGGAATTCTCATTGTCTCATAATTAATTTTGGTCTGACGAGCCTTATAATATAATGGCAGCAGCATCACCACCCCAAAATGCCTCCTACCACAATTTTCTTAGCTATGGTAGTGAAAAGTAAGAAAAAAGAACATGCAAAGTGCCTTCAGAGAACAAAAAACAAACATATGGTTTAGTTCAAATATTTCTTTGATCACTGTTTCATTCACAAAAGGTCCAGTGTAAACATGCAGCACCAACACAGAAGAATTCTGAGAAGCAAATACTTACCTTGAAACAGTGGGATTAGGATTTGTTAGGATTGTTTTGGCCAAGTCTCAGGGCTGTTGACACTAAGTGTCACTGATAAAGGAAGCTAAAACTGGGAAGCACCAATTCTCTTTGCTATGGGAGAAACACCACGCTGCAAATGGTTGCAGAGTAATGAACGGCTGCTATTAAGTGGAGCAATCCCCCTGGCAGCTCATTATGCTGGAAGGTTAAATAAATGTACTACTCCAATCCAGTTGCTTAACACCGCAGCACTGATAACACAGGCTGCACATGCTTCCCATTCCCAGTTTCAGATCAGAATCCAAAGGATTTCCTTCCTGCTTTCACGAGAAAAAAAGAATCCAAATCTGCATTAACAATTTGTCTGAATAAACTGGAGCAGGCTTAAAGCGGAAGGAGGAAGAGATTGCACAGAGCAAGCAGCATCATGTTTTATTTATCTTCTTTTTTTCAGGTCAAAGGAAAAAGGTTTTGTAAAATTAACATTCTGGGAAATGTACTTAATTGCATTAAGCATGAATGCATTTGTGCTATGAGCAGTTCACTTCTGTAAAGTAAAAAACATACTCTGTTACTTGAGAAATTTATAGTACCCCAAACTCCAGGCTATTCTTTTCTTCATCACTAATTCCTCTAAAATTAACAGTAATTAAGGGGAAAAAATAGCAAAACCAAACCCATTTTGGTCCCAAGTTCAGATTTGAAGTTCTAGGGTTGCATATTAAAGTATCATTACTTTCAGTCACTAAGTAATCACAACATGCTCTGTGCAGTACTACCATCAAATAAAATTGGTACTCTGAGCTCCAGCCCCCTTCCCACAAGTTTCATATGTTTTCAAAGCAAAAAAAGAAGTTCCACCATGAACCGCCACCATGTTAGTCCTTCATGAAATGCTACCACAGCATATATTTGGAATATAAGAGAAGCCTCTCAGAGTGCTCTGAAGAGTGCGCCTCAGATAGCACAGAATATTTCCTAGGATTTCCCCATTTCAGGTACTTTATGATGCTTGAGAGAAAGAGAGCTCTTGAACTAAGAAGCTGAAATTTACTGTGAATCAAAAAGTATACAACACAATGTACTACACAACATTTCCACTCAAAAATTATTTATCAAAACCATGAAGTATGGGGGAAACAGTCAAACACAAAAAGGACCAAAGTACAGAATGGCTTTCATGAATGGAAAACTCAACTCTAGAGAGACAAGCAATCACTTTTAAGCTTCAAAAAGAAACCTTCAAGAATAAATTCAATGTATACCTATAAAATACAGTTATTATGAATGGGGTAAATACAGAGTGATTATTCACTGTTTTTCCTAACACAAAAGCTAGAAGGTATCTGACTGAACTATCAGGCAAGAGACTTAAGGTAAGCAAACAGAGGAACTTCTCACACAGTGCAAAACTCTGTTGAAGTAGAATGCTGAGGAGTATTCTACACTAGTATTAAAATGGACTCCAAATAGTAAATTAGACAAATTCAAAGACCAGGGGTCTATCAAGAGCTCTAAATCACAATTGTCTGGGTACAACCTTCAGGTCAGAAAGTCCTTGAAGTGCTGGCTTTCAGAATCTGGGATAGTGGACCATCAGTTTATATCTGTCTGTTTCTGATGCCTTTCCCTAAGGATCTGCTGTTGACTATATTTATACAGGATCAGATAGAGCTGTTCAGTGATAACTTACTAAAACAGTGCACAGCATATTCAGAGATTCACTTTAGGCAGAAGATGAACTAACAGAGGTAAGGGTCTTGCTCCAAACTACAGAAGGAGGTGCATTTTATGGAGTGTGAGGAGCAGAGATATCCAGCTGGCCCTGCATGAGCACCAATGTCTGCAGTGGTGCCTGAGGCTCAAATTACAAATTTGTGCTCTAGATGTACAGTAATCATAGCATGACTTCAAATGCTAGATGCAGCCTATAGACCTCTTGCTCATCACTGGCAGAAATGACAATTAGGTACATGCAAACAAAACAGAGACTGTATTCCTGTTATTACTCCTGAAAACACAATTAGGCCAAAATATCTTATTATTCTTGCCTTTATCCCAGAATAGGTGACCTCTCTAGTCCTGTGCACAAATTAATAACTTGATATCATACAATGTAAAAGCAGCAAGATCATATCATTGCAGAAGGCTGGTAACCTTTTCCACAAAACTGTTAAACTAATTGAGTACTCATTCCTTCACACTGCAACTTAGCAATTTCACAGTTTGTCTAAAATATGTTTGCCAGAGTTTGGCACAATTCCCTGGAAATGCAGTGCAGGCTACACAAAAGTTATTCAGAAATCTGTTCTCTGTCTTGCTGGCACTCTTACTGGAGAGGTTGGATATTTGACAGGCATGGAGACAGACCAACTCCACAATCCAAACCAGAGGTCCTGGCTATGTGAGAGAAATATTCTGACGAAGGAATATGAAGAGAAAACTATATCAATTTTCCACATCAATAGAAAGCTTTCATTCCTAGTGTGGCATTCTTAGAAAGGTGCTAATCCAGCCCAGAATTATGCAAAGTGCAGCACTTGACTTAAACAATCAATGGTCTAAGTATAGAAACATTTATTCTGCACAAAGAAATTAATTCACACAAAAAGAATAGTTAGAGGAATATACAGGAAGACAGAAGGACTGACAAAATATCACCATTAATGTTCCAAAATGAGCAAAACAAATGAAAACTATCCCAAACTATCTAAATCAAGAACTATTAAGAGCATCTTCTCTATAGTTTTACAAACAAATATAATTCCATATGCAGATAATTCATCTAGTTATCAGTCAATAATATCAAATTCTTACCATAAATATGTTTCAAAATTAATGCACAGAGGTTTAATTAAGTGAGCAACCAAGCCTTGCCCCACTCCAAAATAAATGAAGCCACTGAGCTAATGAAAGCTTTTATTTCTGTATTTTTTTGACAGATCTTGGCAACCATATCACTAAACAGTTAATTCAGGTGCACAAAAGAGAAGTGCTTCTCTTCAATGAAAGAATCTCAGCAGGTAGGGAATTATGTACCCCACCAGGAATACTGTGCCCAGCTGAAGGCTGTCACAGTCCAGCAGAAATGCAACACAAGGCCAAGAAGTCCAACAGCAATTATTCTCCAAAAGACAGAACAGTTCTTCTCCAGGCAGCACGTCTGTCTATTTTCTCTACCATATTTTTCCAGGTATTTCAGACTTGTCCACATTCACCTTCTCCATGTCTTCCAAGATGATCTTGAGAGAGATGAAATATTCTGAATATAGGCCATGTGAGAGCACATGGACAAACACCTATGCAGAAATTTTTGTCTGGAGATGAGTGTGAAAACATCTAATCAGGTGAACCAGATGAGAATGAACAGACACAGACCCTTGTTCCTAAACAGGAACCAGTCTCCCATTTAAACTCAGATTTAATCCGATTGTCAGCAAAAGCACTCAGACGTCTTTAATGAGCATTCATGAAGAATGTATTTCAAGGGTTTACTTGCTATGCTTTTTCCCTTCATCATTTCTAATTTGCATTGCCAGAGCTGTCAGTATCTTCATCCCACCCAGATGTCTTCATCCCAAACAGCTCATTAGAAGAGATGAATACAAGCAAAGATGGGGTTCTATAGCTGTTGATCACTCTCACTTCTCGAAGAGGTACCAGGCACCTCAAATTACCATACAACCCTGTGCTTCCTGCATGAGCATACACTTCTCATCATCATTCAAAAAAAAAAAAAATCCCTTTTTCTTTTCCCTAGAAGTATCCTCCTTTTGCCACCTTCTCAACACCTACAAGAAGTCAGCCCTTTCTCCTTTATTACTCCTGCTTTTCCCATCAGACTACACTAGTGTCTCCCTCTCTTGCACATCTGCTTCCATTTTCTTTCCTCTTTCTGACGTTTCTTGCTTAAGCTGTTGGGAATAACCTTCCATTACAGGTCCATAAAACAGATTTCTTTGTGGCTTTCAAATCTCATTTGCATGCTGCTTCCAGGCCCCTATCTCTGCAACTCCCAAAGGGATCTCTAACAATTCTCTGGATGGGTATTGCATCATAAATATGTTGCATCAACAAAATCACATACAAAAGAAGGAAAAATAACTTGCTTTTTGAAGATAGAAGGGAAAGATAAGTACTTCACAGACAAATTCCAAGGAAAAAAAAAACCTATGAAAGTCTTCTACACGGTACACAAAATTAGTCCTGCGCTGAAGAAACAAACAGAGTTGAAAACCAGAATGTGATGTGTTTCTCTGAGAGTTTCGAACAAACTGTACAGAGAAGTAAAAGGCAGCTTCTGTTTCAAAAGCACAAGTGATATCCAGAGCCAGCAAGGGTCTACTGATAACTATTGGCCTTCCTGGTTGTGTTCATGCTACTTCTTCTATGGTCAGAGCCTCACAGTAGGCAGCAAGACCAAAGCTTGGCTCTATTGTGCATTAAAATATTCTAGATATACAGAAATCGTGATTTTTCTGCTTATACATGAACAATGAGAAGAAGCATAACAGAATTTAAGGCACCCCACACCTTCAGCAGTAATTTGTGGTGTTCTTTCAGGGACAACTATTTTGAAGACTGCTTCTCAGGCCTGATTTCATCAGCACTTCTGACTCCTGCTTTATTTATTTTTTTTCAAATTAACTGCTTCTAGTACAGTAGTTAGCAAGTCCAAGTAATTAAATCCCTAGGCATAGGAGCTAGACAGAATTTGAGCAGTGAAGAAATAGAGTTTCAATTTATTTGCCAGTTCATGTCTAGCAATCATGCCAGCCACATCTAAACACTGTCAGCCTCTAGAAGAGTTGCTCATCCTGCCACTTTACTGGGAGACGCACACAAGGTTAGGCTGTGACAGTCTTCCAAAACTTACAAGCCATTTGGGCTAACTTTTACTGCATTTTAATTCTTTTCCACCTCATTGCAAACTCCAATCCCATATTCAGTATTATCAAATCAAGTTTTCTCTTTAATTTTTTTTTTAAGAAGTTCTTTATACCTTTCTCACAGGATGGAAAGTTGATTGCTGCAGTGTGCTCTCCGGGGAGTGGCTCCTGACACTGGCTTCTTCATCTAATGATTGTGACAAGGAGGGACTGTCACTTTTGTCCAGAGGAATGACAGGCTTGTGGGCATCAGGTTCTGTGGAGCTCTCACAGACCTACAAATCACAAATGAGAATTTGTCTTTTCAACATCTCAGAAAGAAAAACAGTAACAAATTCACATCAACTCACAGCATACACATTATGACAAGCCCAAAAAGACTAAAACAGAGATATTCAAGGTAACCCTAAGCAGAGAGATAAACAGAGGAAGATTTCTCTCAAATATTAATGGATTCTTTAAAAAAAAATGCTCAATAAAGCTGCTGAAATGTACAGCTACACCAAAAGCCTGCAGTTTGCCCTTACAAGTAATCTACTTTGAGAATTATTCAAGGTGGCAGCTCCACAGAATTTACACAATGGGAAGTCCAAGCCACCTTTCCACCATTTTAAATGAATTTCCAAGCCACTTTATTCTGCAGCTGATCTGCTTTTAGTTTGGATGCTCACCACCAAGCACTGTTCCGATTTCAAAAGAAGGATTCATACTAACAGAAGAGAAGGGAAGAGATTAGCCCTGCTGACAGAACTGCTGCACAACAGCATGTGTGGATAAAGATTACAATCTTAAATAACATGATTCAGCAGCAAGAGAATGGGAACTAACTCTCAGACCAAGAAATTGTCTTCACTCTCTTCAATAATAATTCAGAACCTAATGCTTTTTAAGGACTCACGGCTTAATGTTTCCAGTAAAAAAGAGAGTTGAAATGCAGAGTGAAACTACTGCAGTCCTCCAGTCGCCTATTTAGAAAGGAGGAGTGATGGTGCTTTTATTCTCCCATGTGCCTGCTCACCTTGAGAGATTCAGATCTTTGGGATCCAGGGTGGTTATGCAGCACTTTACAGAAAATTTTGGCCTGATCTGCATGAGGCCTGAAGCCTCACTGCTGCAAACACAGACAAGACACACCAACAGAAAATTCCGAGAAATACATGAAATCTCAAAGGTGTGTCCAATTTCTGAACTTACACTGACTAAATGCAGTAGGAAATTACTTTGAGAGAACATACTTGTGCTTCATCTTGTACTTGCTGCGCTGGGGCTGGCTGCCTCACTATGTAGTTGATCTGCCCAACTATAGTCTGTTGAACATGCTGAGGTGGCTTGGCTTGGTTCAGCTGCAAGCTGGACTGTCCCTGGGCCTGCAGGAGAAGCTCCAGATCCTTTTTCATCTCTTCCAGCTCCAACTGGTGGTGCACGATGTCCAGGCTCTGCTGCAGGACTTGCTTGTTGGTGCTCTCATCGTGCCCTGGCGGGGGGGATGTCAGTGGCAGCTGCTGCTGCTGCAGGGGTGGCTGCAGCACCTGGTTGGATTTCATCTTCTGGAGATGGCCCAGCTGCACTCCCACAGCTGATGTCTGCAGAGAAGGCTGTGGGTGGCTCGTGTGAACCTGCTGAGCCTCCTGGGACACACCAGCACAACCCTGCTGCAGCTGCTGGGGCGGGAAGGGCTTTCCCACCCTCCCGGACACGTTCTCCGGCTCTGAGCACAGCTGCTGCTCCAGCCCAGCCTGCAGGAGCTTCACGGGCTGGGGGGCACCCCGTGGCTCTCTGTCCTGGTGCTGCAGGCTGAACTGCAGAGGGAAGTGCTGCTGATGAAGTGCAGGCGGCTGGTGGAAGCTCTTATGGTGGTTCATGTCTTGGTAAGAAGGCAGGGCTTTGTTTGGGTGAGGAATGCTGAGGCAGTGGGAGCAGCGCACGGGTGCAGAACACTGGCTCGCAGGGGGGAACGGGTGTGGCTGGCTGCTCTCCGGCTGTGAGGCTGTGGAGTGGTGCCCATGGTACAGGGGGGGTTGCAGCCCTTGAATGTTTCCACAGAGTAGCATATCTGGGTGAGGAATGTGCCCACTTTCCATCGTGAAACTCCCTGGAAAAAAACCTGCAAATTTACTCCCTCCTGTGGTCTCGACAAATTTATACAATAAAAATTCTACACAAGGAAATGGCCATCATTCACATTTCAAATATAAAAGATATTCAAATATCCTATCCAAACAGTCTGCCAACCTACATTCAAGACCAATTTTCCAATATTTATCCAGTTATTTCAATTCACACCAAACTCCCACTGATGTCAGTAGAACTCATGGTTGAGTTACCCAGCAAACACTTTGAAAAATTGACCTTATTTTATCTTAACTGATGAATATGGCTTATACTTTCATTTTTTACTGAAGTATGAGCTTATCTTCTCATCCATAAACACAGGTACAAAAGACAGCTTCCAGTGGGCAAGGGACAAAAATAGAAGAGATTAATGTTATGTAGGTGATACTCATAAAAGCTGGGAATAGAAGTGACCTATGAAATTATCTTGTCCATGCTTTTCATCAAGAGATTATTCCCTGCAACACTTTTGATAGTGCTACCCACCCTTTAGGTTTTAATACCTTAAAATGGGAAGAGAACTGGTCTTTTAGATTAGCAATCAGCCCACTGAGCTGAATTTACAGTAAAAACCCATCACAGTTGGGAAATCTGTAGCTGCTGGGATACAAAGTCACAGTATGGACATCTGTTCTATAGGTAACACTGTAATTATTGTACAGGCAGTGTCTTAAAGCCATCTTTGTGCCTATCAATTGCAAGTGTCTCAACACTGCTCAGCTCATTTGGCCACTAAGAGAGTGGAAGCACCAGACATCTCAATGGTCTTTTTGGCAAATGGATATAAATGGAGAGAAAAGCAGGAAAGTTCAGCCATACTCGCTTTTC
Source organism: Phainopepla nitens (assembly GCA_013400175.1). Classification (NCBI taxonomy): domain Eukaryota; kingdom Metazoa; phylum Chordata; class Aves; order Passeriformes; family Bombycillidae; genus Phainopepla; species Phainopepla nitens. The sequence goes on from VXBQ01000188.1 coordinate 142,177, forward strand.
TTCAGAACATAGGAAGAGTTTCAAAACTGGATGTCAAAACAAAAGAGGAGAGCCCTTTAGGGGAGGTATTGTATTGTCTATATCTGTCTAACCTAGCTTTGGGCATTTGCCTATAATAATTTTCTTACCCAGATTGGAGAGTTGCTTAGTCCAGTAGGAGGGATCCCAAGTGAACCTGATCTTCAGAGGAGGGCCAGTGTCTGTGTTACAGTTTGTCTCTAGCAAGCGCTGGATCTGAAACACAATCTGGCGACACATCAAAGGACGATGATTTTATTCACAATTCTAAGATCATGAAAAATGTTTTATTTGATCAACATCAAATCCTAGAAACAGTTCTCACAATTACTGCACAACAGACATTGCTCTTACCAGCTCCTTACTGAAGAGAAATGGGATTGTTTTTTTACTACACACGGCCCAGCTGATGAAGTTCTGGACATGTTCTACCTGTCTGCCTAAAACCACAACACCTTGCAGCTGTTGCTCCAGCTTCTGCTTCCTCTCGCTGGTGATTTTCTGTTAACAACATGAATCAGTGGAGAAAAGCTGTCATTCTTCAGACACACATAACAGATGCAATCATTTGCACTACATTATGCAGTATTTGCAGCGATACTGTTCTTCCCAAGCTCTTTAAATCACCAATCACAGAAAGGAAGCAAATCCAACTCAGGAGATAAGTCTGAATTCAGGAAGAGCAATGACTTCCCCAGGAGCAAACAACCTGCATCACTCTGGCCTTGGTTTAACAGAACAACATAACCCAAGAAACCTGTAGAAGTTGGATCAAATTTCCACCTGGGCCACTTTCTTGTCTGGAAATTCTGATCAGCAGTTTTTCTCCTCAGCACATTTCAAGATAAAACCTTATATGCCTCTACTGGACATCCAAAAACTGAAAAGTCAAAATTCAAAAGTTCTGTTACAGAAATTTGACCAAAGAATAATTTCTGAAACAGGGTATTAATTGTGCTGCTAGTGGGCTCCTACAAATTAAACATTAAAATCAGAAGCTGGTTTGTTCTCTAAGTACTCAAAAGGTGCACACATATTCTCTGTAAATGCATTAGAAATTGTGGTTAACTCATGATAAGGAAACATGTTGCCCCTTCACCCTGAATCTTTGTCAACCATTGATTCCACATAAAAGTCTGCAGAAAAAAAAACCCAAATATTTGAAAATATAAGGAATGGGACAATAGCTCCCACAGTCTATATTCTTTCCACTGGCACTGGGATTAAATTCAATTTAGTTTGATTTCCCAAGGTATCAAATAAACTAGTCTTACTTCCAGTTGTTCAAGGAGGATATTTGTTCGTTTATCAATTTCATTCATCAGAAACATCTTGGCCATTTTTATTTGGTTTTCCACCTTTTTGTGCAGATGTTTTACTTCAAGCAACCTGTGGGTTAAGAGGTACATATCCCTGGATGAGCCAGCTGTGTGTCATTTATTCACTGCTCAGTTATTTGCTACAAGAACTGATCTGTCTACTGACAGAACTGCAGTGAAAGTTGTATCATTTCCCATCAGTTCTCCCTCACTTCGCTGAACCCTGACCACCCCTCTCTGGATGTGACATACTAATGCTGATGGGTTCTCTCAGACATCATGCCAAGGAGAGTCTTTGGTTCTTTTCAACAAATACATACATAATATATCCAAAACTTCCAGTTTATATTAGATTATAAACAGTATAAATAGATTTGTACTCTTGAAATGGTTTTATTAATGCAGAAGAGAGATTCAACAGATACTCCATGCATAATCAGTAGCTGAAATCAAATAATATTTTCATTTTTATATTCATCTTGACTGAAATTGCACCTTGTTTTGAGGTTTCTTGAAGAAATAAGATATATTAAAAATTATCTTAATTTGTAATATTGTCTATTTCTACTTCAGAAACAGATTATACAAAGAAATCTTCATTCTGAAGTCAGTTGTCACATGCCTTACAAAGAGTATGGAATCATGTATTACAATGCAATGACTTGTCAATACCACTTAAACATGAATTTGATATTTTTAATCTTCCTATTCTTTTCTACTCTCCAAGAAAAAAAATAGCAGCTGCATTTAATTCTGTTAACCTACATTCAGTGAAAATATTATTTTTATAGATCGCCTATTTTCATGGAAAAAAGAAAAAAAGAAAACCGTAGAAATTACCTGTCTTCAATCTGTTTAGCTGAAACCTGAATCCCATTTTTTTTCTCCTCCACCTTAGTTATGACATTCTCCAAGATAATTCTCTGATTCTGCAGAGCTTCATCAAGATGCCTGAACCTGTGAAAGAAGGGGAAATTCTCACCCTGTGGTTTTCCATGTTCCTGAGGGAACAGGCGAGGGCAGGGAGGGTTTCTGTGGGGGCAGTGAGGTGTGTGTTAAATCACTTGTGAGCAAGACAACTGAACTGAGGTTGCTGTGGCTTCTAAATTCAGCCCAGCCTGCAGCTCCAGCTGGAAAACAGAGATGGGAAGGGCTGAGTCCTGCTGAGCTCGATAGCCACGAGGTACCTGTGCTCCTTGTGCTCGCGCAGGAGGCAGCTGCGGCAGGTGAGGGTGTCGCAGGTCTCACAAAACACCTTCAGCGGCTCCTGAGGGTGCCCCGGACAAAACAAGGAGAATTCCCTTACTTCATCTTCAGCTGCTGAGGAATGCAAAGCAAGGCTGTCACTGACAAGCAGGAGAGCTCAGAAAAAGAGTAACCAAACTCAGAATTAAATGGAAAGTCTCAATGACATTTTTAAAAGGCACAGAACCTGGAACCATCGGATTATCTGAGGCAACAAATCATACTGTCCTCTAAACTCTCATGACTTTAAAGTGTCACGATTTGGAGCATCTGCTTCACAACTTTAAATGCCCTGGTCTGGGAAACCAGTCAACAAAATTATCATAAAGTGTAGAATAGCAAATATATGAAATAAACTTACAGTCACTGCGGAAGCAAGGAAATCCTTTGTTCTTAAAAAGTCACAGGAGCAATTGTTCTCCAAATTTGTGTTTGCTGCAATGCAGTTCATTGGGTCCTAAAATCTGTTCTTAAAAGGATTTTCTTAAGAGTAATGTGATAAAGCTTAAGAATGGACTCTGGGCATGCTAAGTGGAAGCACTATTTCTGTACAATCTATTCTTGCCTTTTTTTCTGAATGGTAGGATTGGTTTAGAAAGAAGGAACACTGTCAGCAAAAGATGCCGGGAAAAGACAAAGATAAACCATGGCAAAGCCAACCCTCTACCACCAAAGAAAGGCTCGATTGCCTCCTCACAGTACTCTAACAAAGACATTAGCCCATTATTCTTTACCAACACGTGAGAAATTAAACAAAACAATCATTCTTAGACAACACATATTGATAAAAACTTGAAATTATATAAAGGCATTAATAATTTATAGATCATTAGCTGCTCATGTGAAATAAGAAGAAATATTTCCACTTTCCCACACTAAACCTGTTACTTATCTATATATTTTTTAAAAAATCCAACCTGGGCCAGAGGCCATGCTCTCAACCTGTAGCAAAATGAAGCGTTTTATAGATTCAGAAGTGATAACTCTTGCAATTACACAGACACACAGAGTACAGCAAACTATACTGGCTCAGTCACTTTATTTTCAAATTGCAAAATTCACAACAGACAGGTAGAAAGACTAAGAAAATCTCATGGTTAACAACGACAATGCAAATATGGAGAAAATCCGTGCCACTCTCTAGAAAACACATGTCAAATTGCCCAGTTTTTAGATTGCTATCTACTCTAAATATTTCTGAGGAGTTTGATTTATTTCCTCCAGTTCAATTGAATTTCATTCCACCTTCTTAACAATGTGCAAGAAGATAATTTGTGACAGATTAGGCCAAGATTTTATGTAACAGCCTTACATAGTTTACATTGTTATGAATTATTTACTGCAGTATCAGGCTTTATTCTTCAGGGAAGTTTATTGGTTTATGTCTTATTGAATCAAATGCTAATAGATATCATTAATAAAGGAGGAAATTAGATTAGGGTTTTTTTAACCCACTCCAATATTTTCTACTAGAAAGGATCAAACTGAATTCACCTTGACAGCATATTTTCTTATTATATTGCAAATATGTACTTTTGTATTAAAACCTGCAGCTGACAAGCAAATAACAAGGTTATGCAACCTATATATATATATATGCAAGGAGGATGTCAAACATCATCCTCTATGTGATCAGATTTTACATCTTAAAAGGGGAAAAAAAAGAGACCATAGTAACTTTGTGAAGGTTTATGGACTAGAAAAGCCTTTCAAAGTGTTCAATATCTGCAGAACATACAAGCTGTTTTTCTGTAAACTCAAGCTCAACTTGTCCATATTAAACTCATACTGATAATGAGATTAATGAGTCTTGAGGGTCCACATATCACAAAGTCACAATCCTATAAAATGATTTCCTCCTTTTACTCTCTCTGAAGGGCTCTCTAGCCTTTGAGTGATTGCAATCATCCCAGAGAATTCATTGGGTTTTTTTAATATGTCAGATTTAAGAGACAAACAGATTTCAAATGCAAACTAAGAATAAAACCAGTATTATCTAATTGCAACACAGACCCACAGTCTCTGCTGCTAGTAATCCCCCGACTCAGTTGATGTATCAGTGAGAACTACCACTGAGCCATGGTATTCTTGACCTACTTTTTACTCAGCTCAGAGAAACCCTTTTCAGTTTTGAAATAAGTTTAATACTGAGAAATCAGGTACTAAAGCCATGTTTTTTCTAGAAGCAAATACCTAACCACAACTATCCATTTTATCTTCTTAAAAAGAACCTCCCTTGGTGACCAGAGAAAGCTCAGCTGCCCTAAATTCTGATAATTCATCATTTGAGTCACCATTTTCTACAGTCTATATTTTCTTTATCTCAGGCAGATCTCTTGAATAATTAACAGAAAGATTTAAATCTCTGCTCCTCTGATCAGTTGATGTCAACTTTGGAAAAGCAATCTCAGCTAACAGAGTTCTGCCTCCACTTGGATAATTAGCAATGGCTCAGACTTTGCCTTTACAGGTACATACTTTGCCTTGAAAAAAAAACAACCATATATATAAACAATAATATAACAATATAAAGAAAACCTTTTTAAAAGTAAAAGATGTCCCGGGCAAGCCAGGACCCTCTAGCTCTGGTGCTCAATAAATAGTTTATTAAAATTAATAGAAATAGAAGGATTTAATGTGTTTGGTATGGGTGTTTTGCTACTTTACTTCACTTCTGACCCAAGGAATCTAACACTGACAAAAGAAGGTCTGGCCCTTACAAGGGAAATGACAAAAGATAGAACAGCTTGAAAGTGCAAGATCTCTTAACAGTTACAAGGGCTTACAAAGAAGGTGGCTGCTTTCAGAACACCCTACACAGACTGATGATGGTTTGTGTTTATTTCCAGAAGGAAAAAAAGCAAACAGTCTGAGTTCTACTATTTGCTTTCTTTGAACTATTCTGAAGGGATATCTATTTCCAAAATAGATACAACCTACATAAACAATAATAGCATCAATAAAAAAGTAGAAATTACATTCCAGTTAATTTCTATATTAACTAGACTGTGTATGAACTACCAAGCTCCTAGTTAGCGTTTTGTTCAGCACATGGAACTCAGTACTGAACTAAAATTCTCTCTCATGTTTTTATGTGTCTGCATCTCTTTATTTACATACCACACACAAACCCACAGCTAAGCCACACATATAATTTCTTACCAGTATTTGTCAACAATATGAGCTGGAAATCTTAGCTAAAGTGACATTAAATTATAAACAGTTGGAGCCTCAAAACCACAGTCCTTATCTTGTCATCAGCGTGACAAGAAAAACATATTGTCCATCCAATCAGGACATTTGAGGGGAGACTGGGGGACCTCAGTTTGTATTATTCTCTAGAAAAGACCCAAAAACCATTTAAATGTAATTTGTGCTTTTTTATTATTACCATCCTTATAGACTTCTTTTGTTTATACTCTATTTTGCAATGGCATATTTTGTCTCAAGTGCCTCAAACCCTGTTTGATATGACCACCCAGTACTTAAAAAATTCCATCTATGGCAAGTCTAGACTTCCACAAGAAAAACCCTAAAGAAAAAAAAATAAAATAGAAAGAATAATCAGTGGGCTATTTTTATTCCTTTTTCTGTCCTTCATCTTCCTTATGAAGAAGAATAAGCATGCAGCACAAATTCTTATTTTTAGTTAAAAATTGCTTATATAAGTTTAGGTTAGCATACTCTGCAGCAGATTTCTGACACATAAGTAGGCAAAATAATGAGTATATTAATATAATAGGAGATGGTAATACTTTCTGTAGATCACCATTGTATGGGGATGAGACATATTTGCCAGTGAGCCTAATTTGTGCTTGCTCATACACACTCCAGAGACACTTCTCATTCCAGGCTTAGGAAAGGAACATCCTGTAATGATCACAGCCTTTTGCTGTCTGTGACTCCTTCACAGACCTTGTCCATATGCACAGAAACTGCTTGGTCATGGTTTCCTCAATGAAATTACCCAAACTGGGACAGAAATACCAGAAAGGGTGAGGCCTGTCACTGTTGTAGCCCTCCTAACCTTGTCCCATAGCTTGGAAAGGCACGTGGGGAAGATCCTATCTGTGAAACACAAATATCTAAACTTTTTCCCAGTACCATGGAATGCTGATTGTGGCAGTGGCCCTAAAGTTGGAGAAAAATCACATAACCTCTTGTTGACACGTACATATCCCTCTGAGTCACACAGAGCCTGCTGTCGGTGGCGCAGAGCCTGCAAGCGCTCCTTTTGCAACTGCATAACTGATATGGGAAGAGAGGAAATTCCAGTGTGTCCCCAGTACCTGTGCAGCCTTTCAGGGATACAGACAGGAAGCGGTCTCCAGGTTCCTTGGCGTGTCTGTGCTCCTCTGTACATGAGCTGCACAACCACTTGTTGCATCTTGTACACAGACTGTGGGCAGGTCTCCTCTCCTTGCACATGAGGCAGCTCTAAGAACAAAAAGTGCAATTACATACCTGCATAACAAATCAGCTGTGCAAGCCATTGTCTTTAACAGATTTTTATTCAGATTGGTGAGCTTAATATTTTTTATCCTCAGACTAAATAAATTCAAGTTGTTTAAAGAGTCAGGTTGTAACTGTGTAGCATTCAGAAAAATACATAAAACACTGGTGAGATTGGTGAGAAAATCTAAAAAATAACATGGGGACATCCACATACTATTAATGAAAAATGTAGTTCCTATCCTCTAAAAAGTTGCCCAGAAATGAGCTCAGTTTATATCTTGATGTCACATGTGGTGAACTGGAAACACAAGGCACAGGAACATGAGAAGACCTGGAAACCTTAATTAAGTATCCCCTATATTGAACATCAATTTAGGGAATGCCCTTTGCTATATAGGCCATGCTGCCTGGACATGTCACTAAGGAGGAAATGAATAGGGCAGCACAGAAATGAAATTAGTAACTCGACATTTGGTATCCAGAATGAACTCAAAAGTAATTTCAAGACAGCTGCAGTGATAATTCTTGTTAAAAGGATTTGTTCTAGGCATAAAACATCTTGGTTCAAAACTCCCAATATTCATGCATTTGGCTCACCACAGCCACAAATAGGTACTAGTGGGCAGAGTGAGCACAGTGATGTAAATTCACCATTAAAGCATAAAGGCTTTACTACCATTTCATTAAACTGAAGGACTTCCTTCAAGATCACAATATATCTACTATAGCTATGTACACACACATATCTCCTCAATATTTTACTCAAGGCTACTCAAGCAAATAGGAATAGATGGCAAAATCACTTCCTACTGTGTCCTTTCTGCTGGGCATCAGCTTGTCTTCAATTCAGCTGTGAATTGAAATGGTTGCATTCCAACTATTTGATGGGAAACATGAAGAGAAAGATACAGCAGCCTGTGCTCAGATCATAACCCTGATGAAGTTCTGGTGACTGTAAGGGAAGGGTTTCTCTTCATGGTGGCTCAGAAAACAGAAAGTCCGAAGGAAGAATTATTGCAGTTCTTGGCTGGTTGTCTCAGTTTTAAATCACAGCTTTAACACATTTAGTAGCACATCCATATCCACCTAAATTCTGAGCCACAAGTGAGTCAAGCTCTGACTCACATCAGCACAAGAAGAAAAATTTTTCTGCTGAAATTAATTTAAATTTTATTATTTCCTTCCATGGGTCTGGCATTTCACAACAGGTCTCTTATCAAGCCATTACTCAAGAGCTTCTAAATATTTGTTCTCAAACAGATTGGGCAATTCTTGACAACAAGACAACAAAGCAAAGTTTTAAATGTGTTTAATTGTCTAGAGAGGGAATTGTTTGTGCCAATACGCTATTTTAGTAATTTGCTTATCAGCAATGTTTTCTGAAAGTCACATACAATAATCTAAACCAAAAAGCCTAATAAAACTTATGAAACCAAAATGCAAGAATATTTAATTTGGAGAACAAAGATGGTTATATAAAAAGAAGCGACAAATATAAAATGTACGCACCTAGGTCCACCTTAGGAAAAAGCTGAGGAATGCTCTGCCCTCTCTGCCATAACCAAACCTGCTTAAGCACAGGTTTACCTGTAACAGTTCAGCTGTCAGTCTGACTGGAATTTATATTGACACTGTACTGTGTTAACATCACTTTTAAGTTGCAGAGTGTTCCTAGAGTTACATTATTTATGACGTGGAAATGGGCTTTTGGACAAGAGATTCTGAATTGTGTATTTTTGAAACTGCTGCTGCTGGCATGTAGCACATTCCATCATTCACGCTTCACTCTCTCACACACTGAGACATCTTGTTGCTTCCAGACACTTTGTTACAAGCCTTGACAGACTCCCATTTGAACATTCAAGGAAAATTAAGACAGTGATGGCAGCTCAGCTGTGTCTCAGGTGGATGATCTGGCACTTCTCCTTTTGATGTCACTGGTGGTGAAACTGTGGTTTTAATTTGGGGTGGGATAGTAGTGGTTAAAGATAGTAAGCAAGCAAAGCTACATGATTTGATTTAATAAAAAGGAAGCTGAAAATCCTGAAGGTTCACAAGTTGCTCTAGGGTACTCCTATGCTCCAGTGAGAAACTTGCATTACTGAACTGCTCTTCGGACTCCTGAGGGATTACAGAAAAGAAAAACCTTCTTTTAAGGATGGTTTGAAAAAATAATCTAATGCTTTTGAAGACATTAGATATTCTCATTTGATTTCCTTTCGACACAAAATCTCATTGAAAAGTAAATTATGTAAGTCACAGTAATTAAGAAGTCCCAGTATAATAAGTGCATTTTAAAAACTCAGCACTTAGGAATTTTCTTCCTGTCTTTGGAGAGTGCATGTGAATACACTCCTTCTTGGTTTAGATCAACTTATATTGCACTCTGCAAGCAATGTATGCCTGAAGATGTCAATATAGTTTGCTTGCCTTAATTATTTTTATTTCACCAGAACACTCTATGGTTTAGGTTACACATTCTTTACTTTTTAACAACACCCATTTTTCTCTGTCCCTCCTCTCCACCCAAGCTAGTGGCAACTACAGAGCTGTGAGAATAGTCCTGCCTGTTCACTGGATATTTAACAGAAGTTAAATCCACCTATGTACAATGCCAATTCAAGGCAAAAGTAGTAATCCAATATTTCCTTTTGCATCCATTCCCCAGTGAAAACTGTGATGCAATGTGACTTTTTTATCATTAAAACAGAGAATCAGAAAATTATCGCTGCTCACATGATCTAATGGGTGATGTTGCTGTAACAATTTAGTCAGGAGTCAGCTTCTGTGGCTAGCAGGTAGAGAGAGAGGATCCTCTCCTCTACTCAGCTCCAGAGAGGCCATATCCAGAGTATTCTCCTCACTTCTGACCTCCATAACTTGAAAGGGACAGGGAGCTACTGGAGAGGGTCCAGCAGAGGCCACGAAGATGATGAGGGGTCTGGAGCATCTCTCTAGTGAGGAGAGGCTGCAGGAGCTAGGCCCGGTTAATTGAGAGAAGGCTGACAGGGGATCTCATCAATTTCTATAAATATCTCCAAGGTGGGCTAAGAGGATGGTGCCAGACCCTTTTCAGTGGTGCCCAGGGACAGGACAAGAAGCAATGGCCATAAACTGAAACACAAGAAGTTCCACCTCAAAATGAAGAGCTTTACACTGAGAGTGGCAGAGCACTGGGACAGCTGCCCAGGGAGATCATGGAGTCTCCCTCTCTGAACGTCTGTGGAGACATTCAAACCCTACTCCATGTGCTCCTGTCACCCTGCCTTGGATGTCCTCTAAAGATCCCTTCTAATCCTAACAATTCCATGATTGTTTACTTTGAGTTGAGAGTAGAAAGAAGAGAATGAGGAATCCAAGACATTCAGTACCTTCCTAATATGTTGATTATCACAGATCCATTAGTACCGATATTTTTAATGGAGTATTTAAAATACAGGGAGTAAAACTGATTCTTCAACTGAAGTTTTAAAATTACTATTAAGGCACTATGTCCATTTCTGGTAATGAAGTAATTACAGCACTGCATAAGCAAACTCTGAGAGAATCTTTGTTGTTCAAAATGAGATTTGCTCTGTTTTCAGTGTTCATCTAGCAGTTTCCACATGCCACAGCTTAGTGGCTTTCACTTACCTTTGCCATTGCTGAATCACCAATGGAAATGTCCTTGAGGAAGAAATTCTCAACTACATCCCTTGCAAGGCAGGTCTGTTTGCACACAGGGCAGGAAAGGATACCTGAATTTTCAAAAAAAAAAAAAAAGAAAACCACCACAAATAAAGCAATGTACACCAGCCATGCGAACCAGGAAATTATATAAACCACACTTCAGTATTGTGGTTTTTTTGTATCACATGGGCAGTTCCAGGAAACTAAGGCATTCTTCAAGCCCTAAGTGGCTAGACCTGGTTCAATACATAGAGAAGAAAAAAGAAAAGGCAACAAAATTCCTAGAAAAACACCATATTTCAGTTTACTTATTTCCATGTTTATTGAGGATATCTGCATGTCCAAATTCTCACCTGGCTTGGAGATTATTAAAACTGAGCTGCATTTTAAATTGTACCCCCTTGTAACAAATATACTTGTGCTTTCTGAGATTTTCTGTGGTTCTGGACCAGCTTAACCCCAACCAGAAGTGTACCCAAGCATAAAACACATACTCCTTAATACCAGTTTTACCATGCAGGATGCAATCCAAATCAAGGAAAGTAACATGCTGCTGGCAGAAGTCAGAAAAAAGACAAAGGATAAAGAAAAATTTCATAAGGAAAATTATTATAGCAAATCCAGAGGTGGCAAAACATGATTTCCCCTAAAGCAAAGCAAACAGCAGAACCTGGTTCCACCCTCAGTAATAACTGAGCACAACTGGGGGCGAATCTCAGTGTCTGCCTGGGCTGAGAACCAAGAGTTCAAGCAGGTGTCCATAACTGTACACCTGCATTTTTGCCCCTCTGATATTTCATTCCTTGACTTCTTGGGCTAGGAGCTCTATTATATTTGGCTAGAAGCTCCATGGTGTTGGTTTGGGTTTTTTTGTAAAAGGACACTGCATTTTTCTGGCCACATTTCTGCAAACTACAGTAGATGTGAAAACAGTCCTTTAGAGAGGGTGGTGGTGTGTCAGTCTATTTCACCCTATCAAGGTGCATTTTTTTTTTATCCAAAATTTTTCCATTCTGTTAAGAACAGAATTTCCATGCTATGCTCACCTTGCCAAATCATCTATTTATGATAACTAACAACAGTATTTTCTAGGACTAACTGGTTTAAGCTCACCTAAAGCAAGGTTTCAAAGCAAGATCAATGACAATATTCTACTGTTCAATGTACTTTTTTCCCTTGACTCAAAATTATTTTTGCACGTGAAGTGTGGCCTGTAAGTTAATTAAACCTTAAATTGTCTATTAATCTTCACATTACATCATTATCAGAGACTCTCATGTTTTCCAGGTGCTTGATATTAACAGTCCCTTGGGAATGGCTCCTGCAGTCCCTGGGGCAGAATGCTAATTCTGAATGTCTCCCAGTTTCAGAGCTGGGCTACTGTAACTTCAACGGCAGCATTTTACACTGACAGGGGCACATAGACCCCAAAACATTCCTACATTTCCACTTCTGAAAAAAGCACTACTCAGATGTCTGAACACATTCACCTCCATTCACAAATGCTTTGAAGAAACTCTGAGTTCTGGTACATCTCCTAAGAGTATCTCTTACTAAGAACCACTTCCATGAGGCTTAGATCTTTTTTTAGCCCAAATCTTGTATAAAACCAAAAGCATAACTGTTTTCTATATTTCAGGGTTGCATTTACAACAGAGCTATGATTTGAGGGCCCAAATAGCAGACCATGATCTACCTTAACTGCTCATTTCACTGTGCATTTCATACAGATCTGAGTGTTCATGCAGACATGAGAAGGAACAGGCTGTGCCCACAGATGGCTGTGCTACCCAGCCACAAATCACCCCAGGGGAAGGGGGAGCACAAGCAATTTCCAGTGCTCTGCTCATCAGGCATGTAAACTGAGCCTTGTTTAAGGGTGCTTGCTGGCAGGAGTTACAAAGGTGCTAAAAAATTATCTGATAAAGATGCCCACAATGGCAGAAAGGCGAAGAAGTCTTTTTAACAGTTCTTCTATTTTGCATCCTTCCTACAAGGACTGCAGCTGAAAAAGTATCTGCACTACCTGCAATTTTTGTAGCTAATCACATTTTCACAAGTTACACCCTAGCACAATACAATTCTTTTATACTGGTGGCACTGAAACCTCTCCAAGCTTTCCCAAATTACAGTGTGTGAGACTTAGGTGTCTGCTAGCAGCTCTGTCCTCTGGAGACGTGTAAACGCAGGGGAGGTCAGACAAGTTGTGTTACACTGACAGTGCCTCCTATTCCTTGTAAGTGGTGCTCACTACAAGCACTGGTGAATTGCGGTGCTAATTCCTGGGCGCTGAAACACTCCTCAAGTTTCCCTGCCAGCCCTGTATCAAGTGGCACAGCTGGAACAGCAACAGGAATAAAGAGATAGATACATTCTGATTGATAAGCTGGGAAGCAAGATACCTACTCTGCAAGCTTCTCAAATAAGTCTCAGGAGACGTGCTCTAATTCTCAGTGCAGTCAAGAGAAAATCAGCTCCTGACTTCACAGAGCCGCCCTGAGCCCTTGGAGACTTGGAACCAGTTTCTTTCTCCCATAACAACATTGCCAGCTCTTGATCTGGCTAACACTGAGAGAAAACCTCCGTCCTGAGGCTACATAATACTCTGCAAATGGACCAGAAGGGAAATAGCCAACAGGTAACTTTCTGAAGCAAGAAACCCACGACTCTCACAGTTACTCTCTCATGCACATGCCATATGGGTGAGCACGCACAAAACATTTCTGGGAGCAGCTGCTTACTGGGAAACAAAGGCATGGGGCTTTATCCCAGCAAGGACAGCTTCTGTCAACATGAGGTAAAAAAGGTTACTACGGAAGTTACAATCTCGTTATGTTCCAACACTATTCTGTTAGTGCAGAATGTTAAATCAAACCAATTGAATGATACTTCATGGAATGCTTTTTGGCCTCAGGCACGTTCACATGGGCTTTAAATTCTACTAAGTTGTTACAAATCAGTGAAGTATAGAATACAGCATAATTAGAAGGCATTTAGTTTGATAATGAGCAAGACAATCTTTATAGTGTTTTTAAATTTTAAAAAAAAAACCCTAAAAGAAAACCTTGATAATTTTTATGCTTAGAAAACATAAATCATGCCTAGATTTCAGTTCTGCACAAAAGCCTCCCCTATATATGTGCTGAGAAACACAATCAACAGTTTGAATGTAAATGACATTACTGCTGATTTATAGTAAGGGACATCTAAAAGTGATGCCCTGGATGGCACAGCACAATTTTCTCCCAGGTTTTACATCCAAGTTATGCTACTAAAATCAATGTTGTTCCAGAGATACACATGGAGAAAGTTGCACAGGTCAGAGTCTGAGCTTTGTTTCAGACTACCACAGACCACCAAGTACAGCTTTGATTGTGTAAATGTTAGAGTGTCTCAAATATTCAAGTAATTGTAAATTATAATGATTTCAAATCTAAAACTTCCTTGAGATGAACATAAGACATGCAGAGCCACCAGCCTAATTTAAAAAAACAAAATTTAAAAAATTTTAAAAAGAGCAGTTAAGAGGAAAAATAATAGGGATCCCACGGCAATAGGGTATTGAAAGTCATTTCCTACTCACAGGTGGGCTAACCAAAAACACTTAATACTGAATCCTACATTTGAAACTTTGCTAAAAGCACAGGAGACAAATTTACATCTTGCTAAAAGAGGGATTACCTGAGCATGGTGGCTTTGGAGACCACACCTGTTAATTGGGTTTATTTGATACCTTTTCCACTTAATAAAAGTCTGTGCTCTCTAGAAAGGCCTCATCTTTTTCAATATGAATTCCCCAAAGAATCAAAAGTTAGCTTGGCATAATAAATACACTACAAAATGGACTGTGGAGCAATTAACTTGAAATTAAGCAAATAATTGCATCCATATTTACAAACAGCCACAAGCAGCATCACGCTGTGCTCGTGCTCAGAGTGCAAACCACCAGTAAGGCACATTTTCCTGGAAACCCCTTACCTGTGCTCTGGATAAAGAGCCAGAGAGCTGCCCAGAGAGTCACCTGTTTTGGGGGACAGCTGAGTGGTAAGAAGGGCACACACAGGAACTCCCTGGGATCAGGCAGTGCTGCAGTGCAGACTGAAGTCACTACACCTCTCCCTGGGGCTGCTCCCTCTTCTTTGGCCAGGAGTGCTGGCAAATCAGCAGGGAAGACAGGTGCACTGAGCCACTACAAGGTGCAGAGGTTTCTTCCTCTTGTCTTCTTTCTTGCCCTTGCCTCTAGGATTCATTCAGGGCTCTGAAAGCTTGCCTCGGTAGTATTTTCCCCAAATAAATATCCCACAGTCAAAAATGAACAGTAGGACACTGCTTGCCACTCCTTTCTTCCTAGCTCTTCACTCAGTGCTCAGACTGGAGCAGAAGGAAAGAGAGGAGCTGTTCCAAATCCAGGTAGCAGGAGGTCTACAATGCCATTTAGTCCCACATTATTTTTTGCAGATCATAACCTAAATATTTTTCTTGCCTTCCTACCTTACCACTGCCTCCAAACAGCACTGTTAATCTGTTTAAGAACCTGCACTTTGCAGACAGCTCATTTAAATAAATCATTATTAGAGCACTGTGGGTGAAGGGAAGGGTAGTCAGAAGCCCTGGAGACTCGCTGTTTGTACGTATGAGAATGATGCAATTTCTGGCTCTAAACAGCAACTCAACAAGGAATTACAGGACTCAAACAACAGTTTACATATTAGGAGATCAAGTACAATCGTGATGCCTAAAGAGAGGCCAGTATTGATATCAAAACCTCTAGAAACAAAAAGTTGACAGAGATGTTAATTTTGCATGGAAATTAATTTGGTAGGAAGGAGGTAGGAACATTGGCATAAATTATCTTTTAAAAGTTCAGTGCTTCCTGTTGTTTAACACTTGAAATCATTATTTATGACACCCTATTTCACTGCTAAAGAAATGACCATCAATTTAGGAAGGCTAGCAAGGATCCTAATGCTGGATTTAAACCCTTTTTCACTGTGATACACAGAATAAAGCCCTACTTCAGAACTATATGCAGGTTAAACCACATATAAGATATTCCCAGAGTATTTGAGTTATCAGCTACTGAAGAATCTCTAGAGACCACATTGTATTGAACAGACTCCTACAAAGTGTCAGCGCACAAGGCATGTGGAGGAACAGTCCTACACCTAAATCCTTCCAGGGCTCCACTGCTCCTTTCACCCCCATCCCCAGCAGCCCTGTGCATGTGAACATCACCACAAAAGGTACCAGCACCAGAAAGAGATGTGTAACCCTGCATGTGGCTGTGCTTATGTACAGGCACCTCTGAGCCCTGGAAAGCTTAAGCAGCAGATGTTTACTTGGCTGAATTAGCTTGCAGCTCTTTTTCGGCAGCCACCACATTTATTTCCATTCTCACACTCCCATCAGCCAGAGTAACTCAACAGAGGATTGGAGAAAAATGGAATTTCAGAGGCAGTAGATCCATTAGGCAGACACAGATGCCCAGTTGTACTCCAACTCCACACCCGGGATATCCAAAATCAGCCTTCAGGAAAATGACAAGGTTCTGTCTTATCCCGTTGAAGCCCCAGCTCCCCACAGGTTGGATCTCTCACATCCCATAGCACTTTCCCTGTTAATGGAAGCTGCCACACTGCACTGGACCCAGCAATAATAACACTTAGACAGTGTCCCTTTGTAAAATTACAAATAAAGAAAGAACTAGAATTTCTGAGTGGTTTCAAGGATTTTACTACACCTACACTACAGCCATCTAATTTCTAAGTGACAGAGCTATGGATCACTTACAGAAATCATCTCTGAAGTGCCAACTGTAACCTGTCCACCACCCATGGACACCAAGTACATGAAAGGCAACAGCCCACAGTTTTGGTGCAAGGTCTTACAGCCTAGTCAATGTTAAATAGAAAGAACCCTCAAGCTGCCTTCCTCAGAAATAAATCAGTGCAGATAATTTACTTATTATCATGAGAATCGATTAGCATAAAGAAACAAACAATGGAGCTACTACACACACCACATTTGTACTTGCTGTCCACATGTTGCACCTATTCCTCTGCTCTTTTTCCTCCAACAACCATCAGAATAATTATTCTCAGAGAGCATTAACTACAGCTCAAGCTGCAGGCAAAATTTACATTTCCTTGGAGACCCAATTACAGGTTATAGGAAACAGCTCTGAAGACTACCTCCCACTCTACAGTTTCATATTTACATAACTAAACCCCTCACTCTTTCACTTGCCTTTTGGTTCTGGCAGCCAAACAGTACAGTGCAAAGGGCTGACTAACTTTAAACCCATTTTAAGTTGACTAAATATATACATTATGAACAGTTTCTCTCTTCAGAATAAGCTTTGTACTTCCCTTTTCAGAGGTTAAACATGCACTTGGTTCTAAGTGACTCTAATTAAACCAAAAGGGTGTTCTCTTTCAGAATTAATAGATCATTGCATTACTTGCCTTAAATGAGTGCATCAAAACAAGGTTATCGGGTATCCTGGAGATACCACAGCTCTACCAAGGCAGCTGAACTGCCTCACTGTAAACTCAATTGTGGTTTAAAGAACTCTGTAGATGTTTTTGTTTGTCTGTTTATTTTCTGTTATTTAAATACGAGTTGAATATAAGCTAAGGCACTGTGCCTCGAAGTCTGGAGCCTCCTGAAGCCAGGGCTCCACACACTCTATGCCAAAACTTCACTCTGAAAATGAGCCTAGAGCCAAAGCAGTCCTAGAGCTCAATTGTTTTCCTGAAATAAACCCTCCTGAAGATCTCTGACCAACACCTTGCTGATTTCTGGACATCCCTCACTAACAAGCACTCACAATTAGGGATCCAGAGTTATATACATACAGATAGCACCTGCCATACTAGCTGAAGAAAACTGTTTATTTTCAGCAGGAAATAATAAAATGCAGCGAGTGGACATCTGTCAATAGTTGAAGGCACATTTGCTCTCTTTAAAAGTTTGGTTTTCTCTTAGTTTTACCCAATCTGTTTGCATTTCTCTAATACATAACCCTATTACATTTCTTTATAATTAAGCTAACTTGGCATTAAGTTAACACAACACAAGCATGGACAGCTTTTGACTCATGCAGAGAACATGGGTAGAAATTACACCACCATTTTCCAAGATTTTTGTTACCCAACCCAGAGAAATACAAAACGGCAAAAAAAAAATTTTTAATGAAATTGCAGAAAGTAATATCTCAACACACAATTTGAATACAAAAACATAACACAATTAAATCCACCACTTCATAAAGCAATTTACAAAGCTGAGCAACTACTAATAACATTTTACTTTACAGGTTAGGCTAATTACCCAATTGGGTCACAAAATGTTAAGAATACCAGGGTTTATATCAGTTAGCAGAAATCTGGAAGGTATTTCAGTACATCTTTTCTGATCTGCCTTGTTCTTGGGGGTCCTAACTTGCTTGAGCAGCAATTACCTGTGATTTTTCTTTCCTTTAAAGATTAAAAAAAAAAAAAACAACCAAAACAACAAACCCTTTAGCTGAGACAGTCTTGCAAAAACATGAACTTCTTCCAACAATGCACCTCCACTGGTCTTCATTTGACTACTTTTGGAATTAATGTATTGGTGATATTTAAAGCACTAAATCAATTTATAGCATTGAGCATCTTACAGAGAGGAAGACTTGCAGATGTGGAGTAATTTATTTTGGCATCCACCTCCAGCTCAGGGAAGAGAGATGAATGTGGTTTTGAATGTATCTAGAACTTCATGAGAAAGAGGTAGACCTAAGGAAGCAAGAACCAACATTGTACCACTAGTGGCAGCTCACACAGGTAGGAGCCTGGGAAAGTCCTCACCCGAGGTGTCTCAAGAGATGTGAGAACATTTTCTTTGTCTTACTCAAGCCCTCTCCTGAAAAGTAATCTTTCCCATGCAGCAAACAGACCGGAAACACAAAACATGCAGACCTGCAGAGGACAATGTGGATTCTCTGTTACAGGAAGACAGGAATAAAAATAGGAAAGCAGCATTGGCCTGTAAAAAAAATTTAAAAAAAAATTTAAAAAAGGGAAAAAAAGAAGAAAAAAATTTAAAAAAAGAAAAAAGAAAAAAAATGAAAAAAAGAAAAAAAAAGACAAAAAAGAAAAAAATAGAAAAAGACTGAGAAGCTTCATAGAAAAAGCATACATAGGAGCCAAATTCACAAAGATAACTTCCTTTTTCCACTCAAATTACTCCAGACTCTCAGTTCTCACAGGTATGGATAAATTCTAATGGCTATGTAGGAGCCATTAGAATTTTTCCATAGGAGCTCTGGCTGCTACCTCAGAGCTTTTATACATGAGTCACCTTAAACATACACAGGAATAAAAGTTCCAACACCAACCCCCACCAAATGTCAGGACCACTGACCTGCAGCTTCGAAGCAACTTCAATACAAAACAACAAACTAGAAAACAGTTTTATTTTAGCAGAGTACTACTTGTAGTAAAGCATACAAAAGCCTGCACATTCAAATATTCTTTCTGTGACAAATGTCAGAATGATTTCACTTGCAAATACAATAATTTTTTCCATCCTTACATTTTGCTTGAGGAATTCACAGTGAGTGAGGGACACCTTTTTCTTACAGGCAATACTTTACATTTACTCAGCTAAAATGGTTTAACAGCTGCACTTACCATTTACCACTGGCACCTGCATATGATCAGACTTCAAGATGACTGGAATTGCACAGCCCATAACTCAGCAATCAGTGCAGATAAGACAAGCAACATCTAGCATCATGCCAGTGGAAGAGCTCACAAATTTATCCTGCCTGACCTACAGTGGCTGCAGTTTCAGTCATTGGCTTAATTAAGAGACACAGATGTTTTGGTTTTGCTGCTTTCCTTGCTCATAGATTAACTGAGTCTCTGCACCTGGTGTCTCACTTCATTTACTGGGTCATCTCTGTTCATTATTTCTTTTCTCCAGCCTTGCTCTTTCCCACAGAAGTTCCCTATCTACACAAGAATGAAGAAGTAAACAGAGAAACTTCAGGGATACAGAAATAAACTAATATTTGTTCCATTTTTGCTATAGACAGACAATCCTGATCCACCTTAAAGAAATATCCAGTATTTTAACCACTCATGGGAACCTGTAGCTGCACTTCATCCAAGATCAGCAAGTGGTAGAAATTCACTTTTCCACCTGGTAAATCAAAAGAAGGAGGAGAGAAATGGCTGAGATGTCAAATGAGGATACATAAAAGTAATGGAGTGGTTTTTTCAACAGTATTTTATTACAGAGACATCCCTCAGATTTTAGGCCTACTATGACCAAGCATTAAAATTCTTAAGGAGACATTACTTGCCTTTTCCTTTGCCTTTTCCTTCAGCTTTTGTGTTTTCCCAGCCTTCCAACAGTGACCTCTTAACACTGATTCCATTTGTTCTCAAACCTTAACCAGTCTAGTTTATCTATTGTCATCTCACCAATTCTGATCACCCTCACCTCAGGGAAGGTATCTTCTCTTCCTACATGTTTCTAAAATCAGAAGAGATAAAAAATGATGCCTCCTACTCAAATAAAGTTCAAAGCTTGTGAAAATACAAGTTATCTATACCCTTTGCTCTTCTTATAAATTAGTAATGAGTCTGGAATGTTTCTCCACAGCAATTAAGACTCATTCGTTTAAAATGACTATATTCTGTCACCTAGGTTTTATTCCAAAAAAAGAAACTTAGACATTTTCTATTAAAATCACGACTGAAAACTGTACAAATAACTCCAAGATTTCAAAAGGCACAGCCAAAAATTGCTTCTTATCCTCACTAGTTTACTCAGCTTGTTAGGGTGAGTTACAGGCACAAGGGTTAAGGTAGAAACAACACTCACAACGAGATAAGTTTCTGTGCATCAGGATACACATACTGTAATAACAATTATTACTACCTCTGTTAAAAACAAAGAACTGGGTGTTCCTGTGTTGGTGAAGCACTGAAGGAGGGGGTGAAGGAAGAACAAAACTATCACCACAATCAGTACCATAGAAAGGTCCAGCACATTGAAAAGACTGCAAAAAATTTTTGTTCTGGAAGCTATCTTGTAGCATTTATTCATTTATTAAGCTAAGAAAAATCAAATATTCATAATGTCAACTTGGTAAGTGAAACATTCAGCCCACTTGGAAAAAAATGTTAAAATGTTGCCTGTGTCATTTCTCTTCAAAACACAGCTGTTGGATGAAAAACATAATGAAGGTGGCTTGTTCCCAGTCCTCTCTCTGCTCACACAAATCTTTACTCTCCTAGTTTATCAATTTAAAGTAGGGCTGTAGAAGAATAGGCTTCAAAAAGTACTTCTCAGTCTATCTCTTTTTATAATACTGTATTACAAAGAGCACAAGTGATTTTTAAATATTACCTTCATAGAGAACTTCATATTCAGTGGGAATACAGCTGTATCCTTGGATCAAATCTGGAAGGCAGTCCTTACAGAAGGAATGGAGGCAGGGGAGCATTCTGGGCTCCCTCCTCTGCAGCTCCCATTTGCACACCAAACAATTCCTCAGCAGATCCAGGCTCTCCATTCCTGCTGGCTGAAGTCTGGCCCCAAACACAGGAAGAGTCACAAAATGGCTCATGACAAGCTCCACACTTGGCAAAACACTTGATCACTCAAGCACAAGCCAGAGGGCAACACGGGACGCACGACCAAATAAACAACATTCATGTGCTGCCTTGGGTTTCAGCTTTTTAGCCCCTGTGAAAAAAGAAGTTCCTTGCAGCTGAAAATCTCATACCTGCTTTACAGAGGAGAATATCTTTGCAGATTGTTGTGCAGGAAAGCGTGGTTTAAGGTTTACAAACCATGATCCCACTATCTCTCTAGTATTTGCAACTTCTGTAAAAACTGAACTAATCTGTTCTATCGATCTACTTACAAAGCTGAATTGTCACACGCTGTACATTTCCTGCCAGAAGCACTGAAACTGTGCAGTTAAAATGATGAGATTCTCTGACTGCTTTTACAATTTCACTCAAATATTTCACAGTTTTCAGGTAAAGAAAATAATACCCATACGTCCATCATATCAGCAATGCGTGTTAGAGAGCTGCCTCAGAAAATGTACAGCATCTTCTGACAATCTTCTTTATAGAAAATGCACTTTGCAGTAATCAAATTTTAGATATCAAGATGACCACAGATCAGATTATAGACCAAACCTGAGCTTCCCAGTGTTCCTCCCACCAGCCTAAGCTCCCCAAGGTCAGCTGAGTTTTTCAGTTCATGTTTCACCCTCACTTGTGAGATTGTCAGGGATGTTGATCAGATACAGATTGCAAAGGGCAAATCCTGCAAGTTGTATCAGAGGAGAAAAAGCAGATAAAGCCTCATTTCGTCTGGAGTCACTCTTCCAGCTGATCCAACCTCCTGAGACCAGAGTCTTATGTAGCTGCTGATTGCCCTGGCATGGTGGCCCTGCTACCAGGAGGTTGTAATTGAAGCTACAATCTCTAGATTTCTCCAGCACAGAAGAGCAGCAGCTCTAATACTAAGACTAGAGCTGCTAGATGCTATCAGTTCTCCTGAGGGATTGTGTCTTCTGGTACATTCCAGTGGAAATAGGTAGTAAGCGGATCTGGGTTTGGGTTTTTATTCTGCAATGCAAAAAAATTTTAATGCCTCAGAAAATAACCACCAGGAGTTTTTTTAAGCATTGTATCCTGAAGTCAGCAGTATTTAAGATATTTTAGAAGAAAAACAGACCCTATGTTACTCCTATTTCATACCCAGGACCCATACAACTAGGTAGATACCCTCCAACTTGACTGACAAATTACTTAGATAAATTCAAACCTACCAGTAAAACTTCAGATTCCAATTCCAAAACCAGAGATCCCTTTGGAAATGAGCTGTGCCGGCTGTACCTGTGGTTTAATTAACATTTTATCAGTGCCTATTACACAAACTCACTTTTTACAGAGCATCTTCATCACCCATCTATCAGAGGCAAAGGTCACAAAAGCAGCACAGCCTTTTAGCTCACTTCACCTCTGTGATTTCTTGCAGCTCCTGTTGCTAGGAAGACAAAGTTGCAGCTACAAAAACATGTAATGTCTGCAGTAGGAAGCTGAGGTCTTGAACTACCACATTGTTGACACAAAGAAACCACAGCTGAAAGCTTCCATGCACAGAGAATCAGTGATACTGGGAAATGCTCGGTCACCTTAAAAGCCAAATCTGGCCTGGACGAGCAGAAGCAGGTTACTGCAAATTTCAATTTATGCCTTTTGAACAACATACACAACTGGCAATTATTTTTTTAGTAGGAAGGGGAAGAGTTAAAAAAATTTGTTTAAAATTTTGTTCTGAGGCAGGTATGCAAAGTAGTAGTCAGGCAGCTGGAGGAGAAGGCTGATGTATGTGAGGAGCTACAAGGCCCAGAAAGAATGCAGGGAATTCCAGGCCCCACCTCGGTGCTGGGGAAGGTCTTGGTGCAGATCATCCCAATCACCATCAAGGGCACTTGTGCAATAACCAGGGCCTCAGGCCCAGCCAGTTGGGTTTATGGAAGGGGGTCCTGCTTTGCCGACCTGACCTCCTCTGACAAGGTGACCCACTTGGTGGATGAGGGAAAGGCTGCAGCTGTTCTCTGCCTGCCTGGACTGCAGTAAAGCCTTGGACACCATTTCCCACACTTTCTCCTGGAGAAACTGGCTGCTCATGGCCTGGAGGGTGCACTGGTCACTGCACAGAACTGGCTGGACAGCTGGGGCCAGTGGTGGATGGAGCTACATCCAGCATCGTGCATTAGGAAACAGCAGTCCCGGGAGCCAGTGAGAGATAGCTCCCAAACTGCTGCCTTTGGGACAAAAAAAACATTTATGTCATAGCTATTCACAAGCAGCAGTACCACTGGCTAAAGATGAACTATTTTATAAATGGAATGCACATCAGCCTCACTCTGAAAGCCCTCTAAATTTAATTGCTGTCAAACATTAGGTTAGAAGTTGATTAACTAGGATTCTGTCATACATACTGGAAGGTAATTTGCATCATCTTCAGCAGTGAGCATAAAATGAGTGACAGTGTTTATAAGCTTTTGGTCTGACATTGAGAACCAGCTCACTGGCTTTAATTGTTTTTTGCCATTAAATCCTGCTCTGGCACACAGGGTCAAGCCTTGCAGACACCAGAAGTCCTAAGTTGATGCTACAACCAAGCAAGGATTTCAAGTAATCATTTCAAACCCAACACATCAGAACTCCACACAGAGCAGGTCTAGAGCTGTGCCATGTCTTTGCCAGCTGTAAGGAAGGTTGAGGATAGCTGGCACCAACCCTGTCCCACAGGTGGGAGCTGCAGGAATTGCTTACCCGGCCTGGGGAGGGCAGAGATTGCACATGTTAATTGTTACTGTACACTACTGTCACTTTGCATTCCTTTGTCCACACTCCTGCTGTTCCATTCCCACAGATTTCCTCTGGATGTCATTTTAGTGTTCAGGAATATCCACCAAAAGCACATCAAGTCCTCTTTTCAAACAGCTGTAGAAAGGATCAGTAACAATAGAGCAGCACAAACACAGAACTAAATTTTGCCATCCTATAAAAACAAAACAAGGAGGTATCTGCACATGGCAGGTACTGAACATTGTAGTCAGGCAATTTCAAAATGAAGTGAGAAGCACTGATCAAAAATTATGCAGGTAAGATTGAAGTGTGAACTGCGTCTGGACAAGTCAGGAAAGAAAAACCAGAACAACCCAAACCTCTGTAAATCAGCTCATTTTATGCCCTGTTTATTCAAAAATTTTGAATAAAACAAAAACTTTTATGCCACAAGCACACAGGCACCACCAACTTCTTTGATCTTCTCCTCTGCTCTTCTACTGAAGAACTTTGCTTTCACAATGACAGGCTGCTTGGGCAGCTTCCCCTTGCCCAGCACTTTGTAGTAGCCCTAGAAAGAATTAAAAAAGAAGTTCAGTGCAATCAGCTTTCAGGCTCCTACATTCAGGCCTGTTAGCATACACCAGTAAAAAACAAAACCATGATCATCCATTCGATTTATCACATTAAAAGGACAACCATGACACGAAGACAATTAACTAAACAGGAGGTGAGAAGTGGGTCCTTAGTGGCCAGCAGGGGTGTTTGAGGGAGGCAGAACATGAGCCCCTGGCAGAGCAGTGTCCCTGATTCGGTGGCTGGCTGAGACACAGGATATCCCAGCCAGTGAATATGGATCAGATGTTTCTGTCCGAGAACTATAGCACACCAAGACAACCAGACATGTGGAGATGTGACTCTAGTCTCGAGGGTGGACAGCTGACATGGAGTGAGACCACCATGGTTTTGTTCCCTCAGGAACGCCTCAAACGAGCCACCTTTCACCTACCCAAAGAAGGCAGCGCCTGCCCACAAACAAACACCAGAAGAAGTTCTTACAGGCAAAAATGTAACAGCAAAGTGCTTCTGTAACTACTCACAGCCCAGGGGATCTGAGCACTGAAGCGCTGGAGCTTATTTGCAATCCAGCATTTCCCCAGGGGGCCAGGCCCAGCTCAGGCACTCCTGGAGAGGAGCAGCAATGCCAGGCTGAGTCCCAGCAGCACCTCACCGAGCGCACCACGTCGATGACCGGGGCCAGTCCGGCCTCGTTCTTGGCGTAGTTGAGCCTGGTCTGCTCGCTGACCAGGGTCCACAGCTTGTCCAAGTTCACAGTGGGACAGAACTTCTGGTTCCTCTTCAAGTGATAGTGTCTCATGCCTACCTTCCCAAAGTAACCAGGGTGACTGTGGAAGAAACACATTCCGTGTTAGATCACATTTTTAATTCATCCTGAACAAGCAGAACTCTAAACTCACACTGAAGCAAGCATCTTGTGAAATCGCAGTATCCAAAATGTCACATTACGCCTTTCTTCACATTAACATGTGCACAATTTAGGTGTAATAATGATCAGTATCCAAACCAAGGAAAAGTGTTTTTTCTCCCTCAAACTCACCACTCAATCCCCCTCACTGCTGAGTGTGTAATTCCAGGGAAGCCCCAGCCCCTTGGAGCCAGGGAGGGCTGCCCTGGCTGGGAAGCTCTGGCAGTGCTGTCACTGACCCGGTGACTGGCTGAGCCAGGCAGGGCACAGCCAGTGAATAGAGGTCAGTGGTGCTGTCCGAGCACTCCAGCACACCGGGACCACGGGCAGGCCCAGGAGTGACTCTACAGCCTCGGGAACCACACAACATCCCCACCTTTCCCTGGGGCAGCCAACAGGGTGCAGCTTGGATTTAACACCACATCCTGAACTTGCTCTGTGTGCGCTGTTAAGCGGTGACCACACTGTAACAGCCAAACTGGGCCAACCTCATCTAATGCTACACTGAACTCTCCAAGATCCCAAGTGAAAAGGCCTCTGACTTTAGGGTAGGTGGGGACATGAGCAGCTAGAATGCCACACTTCCCATTAAAGGAAAAAAACACATAGGACTGCAGGAAGCTTTCTTCATTTGCATATAAAAGTCAGTTGCTTCTACTTCAGGAGCGTGCATGCTGCTAGCAGATATTTAAAAGTTTAGCTTACTATTTATCAAAGTTAATCCTGTGATGGTGCAAACCACCAGCATTACCACGTCCTCCAGGATGCTTCCTGTGTTTGCCTGAGAAGAAAATTTGTGAGCCTGTTACATTAATATTACACATAATTCTTAAAAGATACTTTCAATGTCAACTTAAACTAATTATTTTATCCCGTGGTGTGACAAGGTTGGAACGGATAGAGCCGAAAGGGACACTGCAGTGCCCTGTAAGTTTAAGATGTCGCATACCAGTACTGATGGGCCGAGCAGTGCTGAAGTTTTATATCCAGGGAGTCTAAAATGTGCAAAACTCCATCAGCCCATCACCGTGGCAGCTGCCCGCTTCAGCACTGCTCGCTGCTTCCCACGGTGCCGGCGGACTCCTGCACCCAGAGCCCCATTTCTCCGGAATCCGGGAAAAGCAGCAGCAGCCTCCCCTTAGCGCTGGGGAACAGCGCCGGGGCCGTCTCTCCACTCACCCACGCGGCCGTGGCCGTGGCTGACGTGTCCTCTCAGCTTCCGCGTCTTCCTTAGCCGGGAGGGCTGCGGGGAAGGGGGAGAGCGGCCGTGAGCGAGGCGGGCAGCGAGCGCCACGAGAGCCCCGCGCCCGCCCCGGAGCCCGCGCAGCCGGGCGCCATGGCGGACCGGCCTCCCCGCACCGCTCCCGCCCGCCGCGGGCTCGGAGCCGCGCCTCCCCGCCACCCTCCGNGCGGCGGGCGGAGCTCTGAGGGGCCGGGCGCGGCTGCCTCTCCCCGTTCTCGGCACGGAAAAGCAGCGGTTTGACCAGAATTTAGGAAATTTTGTAGGTTTGGTCCCTTTATTTCCCATCCATAGTGGGGAAAATGAACACTACGTCCTTAAACACAATTATTTGCCACAATGGAGTGTGAATTCCTGGAGCGTTACTGTTTCTTAAGCTTGGTTCCTAGGGTTTTTTAATGGATTTTATACTGATAAGATCTTAAACAAAACTTTACCAATTTTAAACAAAGGCCTCAGCACTGGGTTTATTCTTCTTTAGAATTTTCCTGGTGCATTTACAATATTCCACGCTCAGGAATGCCATTAGTTTTAACAACTAATTTAGTAGGGAAAATAATGCACTCCTTGGTTTTTGTTCATCTGATCCCTTCAAACACAGCCCTCGAGATAACACAAGGATTGTTTTACACAGCTGTAGTCTTAGTCTGAGGATCAAAAAGGCACCTACAGATTTTTGGGCCACGATCTCACCTTGTCCAGTAGTGTCATCTGATTCACATTAAAAAAGCAGAAACATGTTGACGGATAACACAAGGTTTAAAAGCTTTCTCCTTTAATTTTTAAAGTGCAAATGGAGGAAAACAGCTTTGGCTGGAGCTGGGTTTTACAGCATGACATTCTTGTACATTGGCATTCCGTGACTTTGTCTTGCCTTTGCAGTAACCCCACAGCACATCCTGGTAAAGTTTTATCCATCATTTTCTCAAGAGGAATTATGTATTTCCCCCTCCATTTACTAGCAGCTGGTGTTTATAAAAAGGCCAGAAGCCACCTGTATGAGTGATGTTCTCCCTTCCACTCTCAAGAATTACATCTAGGAATCATTCTGGAACTTGGAGTGTATTACAGAGTAATTGCTACTGTAAATAATATAAATTACTATTTACATTAGTAAAACTGATGGAAGTTAACAGTTGTGGTGACATTTCCCCTGAATCAAAAGCACCTGGTATTTTGCAGACATTTCAGGTACACTCAAGGAAGCTTTTGTGTATTCTGGAGTGTGAGGGAGGTAACTGAAAAAGGAAACGACTTCACCTTTTTAGAGAATAGCCCCTCGAATTTGCTCTATGAGGCTGATAGCAAACCAGAACCACTGTCAGGTTAGGAACTGCGCAAGCCTCAAAGTCCATCCAACTACGGTAATCCGCTGCAAATGAGGAAAGCCAGAGTGTGCTGGGTTTCCTTCAGAGGTAAGAGACATGAGCTAATTTCCTTTATCTGTCAGATTTACAACATATTGAAGCATTTTATATTTTTGTTAATAATTTCTTCTGGGAAAAGTTATAGAACTGCAACAGAAGATTTGTTTCCAGATCAAGAAAGAATGTGACACTTGAGCACGGCGCACAGCACAAAGCCAGCCTGAAAATACTGCAGTATCTGTGGTACCATGATAAAATAATTCACTGCTAACCCGTGAAAAAAATGCTTTAACAGATGCTTCTGTTAGGATAAAATTTTTTTAAAAGGATATAAAATGCCTTATCTTAGCCCCAGTGAGAAACACTGAAGAAACCCCAAACTACATGTTGTGAAATAGCAAACCTACCAAAAGACAGGTTCGTAATCACCACTCTCCATTTTAATTAAAAATTCATTTAAAAATCACAGGCAAGTTGCTGGGTTTGTACCTGCTCCACATGAGGACGTGCAGAGGTTTGCAATGAATATCAACAAACAGGTCTATTTACAGAGTTTATTAGGATCCATCCATACATACATTAGGAAAGGCTGTACTGTACCTACTCGCTGCAGCTTGCACGTCAGGGAGCTGAGATCTCCCCAGGCTTAGCAGTCCTAGTGCAGAATGTGTTACGAGGAGTTTACTGACCAGAGTTCAAACCAAGTGGAGGTTCCCTACTGCGAACCAAGTACCTTATGATCAAGTTACTTTGTTATTCCTCCTTCAAAGTTAATTGGAAGGAAACAAGCGGACAGACAAGCGCCTGTGCCGCGGAGAGCGGCCCGCGCGTACAACCTCTCCCACGTACCCAGCTCATTCACCCCGCAGTGTCCAGGCACCAAACATCCCTGGAAGTCAGTGGTTCTGCTGAGACAGTCAGCTGCACATAACCAGCTACTCGTTTTTGCACCAAGCATAACTCAACTCATACTAAAGAAAAAGAACAAGCACCTGGTATTCTCAGGAATATACAAATATTTACCACAGTTTTCTCGCTCATTACAAAATCAGTTACAAAAGCTTACAGCACATTATGTACAGACTCTACCCGAACACACGGAGGAGCCATCGCGCGGCACACGGACACAGCACCGGCCATCGCCGGGAGCTGCCGTCTGCTCGCTCTGCTCTCCAACGCCGCCGCTGCCATAAATCGGCTTGGGGTTGGTGTTTCAGCAGGAAGGAGCTAGTTCTTCTTGTGAAGGAACTTCATTTTGTTACCTAAAGGAAGCACACCGTCAGTCTCTAGCAGGTATCAGAAGTGACAGCAAACGAGTCTAACCTGGGATTGCTGTGGGGTAACTCTTCTACTCAGCACCAGCAGGGAGAGCTGAGTTACAGCACACCGACTGCTCCCACACCTTCCCGTTCCACTGCTCGATCGTGGTTTGGTTCCCCCGTCCCCAAGCGAAAATGAAAGTGTTAGCAAGGACCATAATTACATCTGGTTTTACCACCTTTAACTATGTTTTCGTTGTTTTCTTTTTTTGTAATTCCTATCACGCTGAAAAACCACTTGACTACCTCATTTCACCTCAGGTACGGCTTTTTCAAATTAAAAAAAAAAAAAACCAGAAACAAAAAAACCTCCAAACCAAACAAAAAAAATGTAGTAGTAGAAGTACTTCTAAAGATTTTCCTCACCGAGGCCTCGCAGGAACTTGTTTACTCCACTCTGTTCCGTATCCGGGAGCTCTTCCAGATACTGTTCCACCCTCTGCTCGAAGAGCCCTGTGGCGGAGGCAGACAGGGACCGGGGTGAGCCGCGTCCCGCCGATGCCGCGCCCGGCCCCGACTCCCGCCCCCGGCAGCGACCTTCCGGTTACCCGGGCAGGACGTGAGGGACGGGCATTGTCGCCATCCGCGGAACCCCCGCCGCGGGGAGACACCCACCCCTACCTTTAGCCCTGCATTTCCTCAGCTCTCTGTCCTGGATGAAGCCAGCGAACATTTGGGATTCCATGAAAACTTCCAAGAAGCGGCGGATACTCTTGGAGGCCACAGATTTACGGAAAGCCTCCCTTTGGAAGGCACGCTCTCCTTTTTCATTCTGGGTTAGGAACAGGGAATAATGGCCAACTGTCTCCACAAAGAATCGGATAAAAACCTCAGACACTAATCCATTCAGGGTGTTACATTCTGCAAAATAAGGCGGCAATAAGACACCAAAATCAGCTGCTACCAGAGCTGTCAGCATTATCCCCAAGGGCCAGGCTGTGCATCTCCCGGTTCCCTGATGCCGTGCTAACCACTGGCGGGAGCTGCAGCGGCTCCCTGTACGCCTGGGTGCACATGGAGAGGGTGACAGCGCCATAAGCGCGGGTGCCGGTCTGCAGAACTCGTGTTCCGTGACCAAGAGTCAGCCAGAATTACAAATCCTCATGAAACAGATCAGAAAATTAAACATTTGATGGGTGTCTAATCAAAATCAAACTTCCTATTTTCACTCTTGAGCAAGTTCTCTTCAGAAACTTCTGAATGACTCAGCATTAAAATATTTCTCCCTGAGCATAATAAGCCTGTACTAAACATCCATCAAAAAAGGTCCGTTGTGGAATTTGGGTTTTCATCGTTACTTAGATGTTAAAACAGTCTTACATATGACTAGAAATAAATTTCAAAAACTGATTAGGGGCCTGTTTCATACCTTTTAACCACAGGCATCTCAATTCACCCTGGGCTGTTTTTATCACTGCTGCAGAGAAATATGAACCTTCAGAGACAACCCAACCCATCCTGGACTAAAATTCTTTTCTGGTGGTACCTGCTTCTCTCCCCTGAAAATACTGAGTGCCAAGAGCAACTCCAGACTCAGACACACCCCTAAGCCTAGAGAATTATCTGGATTGAGTTAGGGCCAAGTTAACTACAAGCCTCTGTTTGAGCAAAGGTTCAGAGGGACCCATGGGAGTCGGTGTCATTTACAAAGAAATTAAAATAAATCACAGGTGAGGTGTAACTGTGGGTTAATGCCGTCAGTCTCATTCTCTGTGTGCTCAGAGACAACCTTTGATGTCACCAAAGGTATTTGAGACCTCAAGTCCCATCTTTGTTTCTCCTGCATGGAAAAGTCATCATTCTACCTATGTTTGTTTGTTGCACAAGTCCCTGTTTCCAAATGAACTTACCATCATCTGAATCACTATCTGAATCCTGATTTATCAATTCATTCTTTCTCTCTAGAGCCTGCTCCAGAGCAGCTTGCAATTTTCTAGGTAATAGTGTGTCTTCATCATCCATCTGACAGAGGAAAAAAAAATTTTTAAGCCACAATAATCTATGCAGGAGCTACAGGAAATACTTTCAGAAAGTTTAGAATTCAGATGAAAAATATTTTTATCTGCTACTGTCATGGCTACATAAATAAAAGAATGAGAGAGAATCTATGTGCAACTAACAAATAATTCTAAACAAAATTTCTTGTCACTCAAGATTAAAATCAGGAATGATAATCCAAAGGGCAGGTAAACACAGAAATGTGGAATCAGCTCTTTACATGACGAAGACTCCAAACAGTTGTGTTTAACTAAATACACATCATGTACACTCGCTAGGCGTACACACAGCTGCTGTAGTTGGGTTTAGGCAGCTCCTTTGGTTTCTGACAGTTGTTTTTACTGTTTTGTAGTCTATCTTGTTTCCTGGGTCTTGCCCCTGTTGCTCTCTTCATCTCAGTCTATGCTTGTTCAGCAGAAGCCGGGTAGGCACAGGAGCCTTAACTCTGCAGCCACTGCTCACCAGCCAGGGAATCGAACACAGAAGTTTCTTCATCCAACCTACAGATTGTTGGTTTGAAGTTATTTAGTGCCACATGACTGTCAGGAGATGGTGATCCCTCACCTCCTTGTTTACAAGGCTCCTGCTTTTCCTATGACATTAAACTATTCTCCACCTTTGTCCTCTCATTCAGGGATTTTCTTTGCTATTTTTGTCTTTTTCACCTCTAACAGTGCGAGTTTTCTTGCTAAGGTGATGTTATTATCTTTGGATGTTTTCTTTCCACTGTGAATACAGTTCTTGATTCCTTCTGGCAGTCACAGCCTCGATCCCTTCAGCATACCTGAGAAGTTCTTATTTGCAGGTGGAAAAGAAAATGAGAACTTTTTTCCCCTTATCGCTTTCCCTTTGCACACACAGTTCCTGCCAAATCCCTCTGATCAAAGAAACCCAATCATACTACAGGAGTAAATGGCTTGCTAGACTGCGTGGCAGCGTTCTGAGCTGTGCTTTACCTGTCTGATGAATCGATCAGATCCCAGGTTAACCATCAAAGCCTACAGAAAAGAAAACACTGCAGTGAAATGTAGCTGAAGATACAGAAAACATTCATTTGTTCATTGCTTTTTAATAGCAAAAGATCATCTGCTGAACAAGCCTCAACATGAATCAAATTCCTACTGTGAAACAAGAGGTTGTGTGCTTTATAAAACAATGTGAAGGTTTTCATTAGAGCTACAAGTGTAATTTAACATAGATACAACAGATCTCATACTAGATTAATATAATAAAAAAAGTTAAAAGGGTTTTTTTGCTTTAATCTCCACAAGTTATAACTAGTAATTTTTGTTAACATGCAGTTGAAAAGTGTTTCAGAGGGGTTTAAAGAAAACAATGTGTTGACAATGGGGATTCCAAAGGGCAAGGGTGTGAAATATTCACGATAACAAAGCAGCAAAGCTGAGAGATGGAGCTGGGAAGATGTGGAAGAGCAATGTTAGGAAGGAGAAAGGAAAACAGAGCAGAGATTTACATGGACCAGAGGCACACAGGGCCTTGGAAGGCAGCACAAGAAAATTCCTTAGAAAAATGACAGGAAACTAATAGGAGCAAGAGAGAAAAGACTGTGTCCTTGAGTATTTTTGTGGTATTTTACTGGAAGAGCTGATGCAGTACAACTCTCATTTGATTTCCAATACAGTATCAACAAAGTCTTAGAAGTTAAAATGGTTAAAGGTTTTGTTTCCTGTGTGGGCTATGGGTTCATGCACCACTTTCATTAGGATTAAGAGATGTCATAGCAGACAGTTTCCTCTTGTTCCAGAACAAATCAGCATATTTACACCCTACTTACTGGTGACCAGGTAAATATTCACTTGTCTCTGACAAGGTGCCAGGTATGGAAGAGGGGCAGAATAAAAGAGAAGAACAAAGCTACTGCTGCAGTTTTGCCAAGAGGCAGTTGCCTGTGAGAACCAGGCAGAGAAGAAACAAAGAGGCAGATTAAGAATTAAACGGGTGAGGATTTATGTCCCACGTCTCTCCTAGGAGAAGCCAGCCTTAGTCCAGGCAAACAATTGTGGTGCCAGCTCCTACCTCCTCTACGGGCAGGTCCTTGAGTTTGGGCAGAGAGCTGGAGAGCAGTCCCACCAGGAAGGGGGTAGGGCAGCACACGATGTCAATCATGGATGAGGGCAGGACAGGAATGAAGGTGTGCTGCCAGGAGAAGGGGTACAGCAGGGCCACTACAGCGTGGGAGCAGCTCGACAGGGTGCTGGGGAAAGAGGAGCAACCAGGTTAGCAAAGGCTTTTCTTGGTGCACAACATCTTCCACCTGCTGAGAAACTCAGCCTGTTGAAATACAAGTGCCCAAGGTGCTGCCTCTCTGGCACTTCTGACTTCAGACAGGACTTGGTCCCTTTCCAGTCCCTACCCTCCCTGTACTGTGCAGTGTGGCACTTCACAGGAGACTTCCAACTAAAGGTACTAAACTAGAATCTGTTTTTTTCAAACTAGAATCCATTTATTTCTTAGCAGTCAGGAGATGGTGTGATCTAGAAGTCAAGATTTAATGTTCCCAAAAGCACTCAAAAGCAGCCACTTTGAACAATGCTTAAAACCCAAAAGCAACTTCTGATCTTGTTACAACCACATCAGTAGTAAAAATGCATAACAGTAATGTTCTTAAGTGAAGCACTAATGCAGGAACAAAGGAAAAACAAAAAGTAAAATAAAATTGAAAAAAAAATTCCTCGATAAAAACTCTATTGAATCAGATATAAAAAGCTCCCAACAATCAAGATTTATTCCAAAGGAAAGCTAGTAAAAGCAACACATTTTTCAAAGATTGCATTTTTTTTGACAACAGCACATTTTTATTATAATACATTTTAAAAGGCTTATTAACCAACATCGATGATAAAGGTATTGATCCTGCTCAGCAGACTACTATAAAATACAGGTTGGTATCTCCTAAACTTTAAGGCTTGATATTATCGTGGAAAACGTCATGCATATGTTGTCCTTCCATTCTACTGAATCTGATTCCCTTTTGCAGTCACATGGTTTCCAAATGTTAAAAATTAAGGAACATCATTACCAAGTGAGTTTTCACACTAGGGGAATAAAGACAAGCTCCCCATATCACAGCTACAATGTCTGCCTCTCGCAGGCTGAGATGGCAGGAATTTGAATC
The DNA here is from genome assembly GCA_013400175.1 of Phainopepla nitens. Lineage (NCBI taxonomy): Eukaryota > Metazoa > Chordata > Aves > Passeriformes > Bombycillidae > Phainopepla > Phainopepla nitens. Next base: position 176,802 of record VXBQ01000188.1, read on the forward strand.
CAACACGACTGAACTAATTTTCTCACACTGCAAACTTCTGCTGTGCTTAATGCAGCCACAAAGAACTATAAATAATAACTGCAGAGCTGTTACTGCCTTAATATGCTGGGGGAAGATGATCATTTCTTCTACTGCAAGACTTGGTGGAGACTTTAGGTGGCATCAGACCTCCACCAGAATAACCTTCATGAGCATTTTTACTTCAGTTGTGCATTGTTCCAAGGCCAGAGAAAAGGTTTCACCTGCTTGTTCCTGTCAGTGATTTACCTTCAAAGTTTGCTGCATGAGAAAAGTGAGAATTAGAGGACAAAAAGAGAAGAAGTTGGGGAAGAACAGATCTTTGTGTTTTACTGCAAATAATCTGCTGGCTTGGTTTTAATTGACACTTCCTTTAAGATCTGACAATCCCAGCATGGGTTTATAACATATGTTGTCTAACACAGGGTTCTCGTAAACTGATGCATTTCTCTAATTTATATTTTTATAAATAACAGAGAATGGTGCTGCCGTTGCCTCATATTTTGGTCTCAAGCATCTACCACAACAAACATAGGGGTGTGTTTTGCAAGAGCTGTGGAATACGGTACAGACTCCAGCGCTTTCTCAAGATCACTTCAATGACTCCCTGGCATTTTCACCTAGTACAAATTCAGTCATCTTAGCTGAGCGACTAAAAAAAGAGCCATGTTGAGCTAAAAGCAGGAAGACAAACATTCTTTTGCTCTTCAGTGAGTATTTTTTTCCTTTCTATAAAATGCCCTTTTGTAACATGTTGTTTTACGTGCAGCGCCGTGACGTAAATCAGCCCCTGCACCCTCTTGTGCGCGCTATTCCCACGCTGGGGGAGCCTTCGGGCTCTGGCCCAGGACAAATCTCTTGCCGAGCTGTCCCGGGAGCCGCCAGGGGCAGGGCAGAGCCCGGGAGCAGCCGCGGTGAGGGTGTGCTGTGGCAGCTCCCAGCCCTGCCCTGCCCCACCCCACAAGTCACACCACCACCCTCTCAGCACCTCGGCCTCTGCACTTCAGGATTCTGCACGCAGCTCTTCAAATTCAGCCTCACAAAATCTTTCCCTGTCTGTGGGACATCTCATCCACGTGACACATTCCCTCCAGGCTTTCAGCCCCGAGAACCTCCTGCTGCCCCCTGGACACCCCTCTGCAGGACTCCCACAGCTGGCACCAAACTCCTGCTTGCACAAAGTTCCTGTGTCTCTGCCCTAGCTTGAAAGATTCATATTTAAAATGGATACACACCTTTCACTTCAGTGAAATTTTACAGTCTGCAAGGTAAAATTCAGAGGTGGTGGATGTAAAGGAACCCCCAGCCTAAACCTCTAAAATACAGTTCCGAACCTTTTAAAGGGATATTATTGATGAGAAGCATGTTTAGTAAAGTGAAAAAAGAAAGGCCTACCCTGGGAAACCAAGTCTGCTCCAGTTTTTCCTTTAAAAATGTGCGACCCACACATTATCCAACTGTTCTTGTTTATGAGGAGAATTAAGCAATAAGGTCAGATGGTTTATTTTCCTTAAGGTGTGTGAAGCACACAAAGTAAAGCAACAGAATAGTCAAAGTTAAATTTTCAAAATATTTTCACTTTTAATACTCTAGGGCAATTCCAGAGAGCGGGTCTGGAGAGTGGGCTTCTCCATTTGGTCTGTGTAGTTTTACAGGAATGCTGCATAGCGTTCTAGCTGTTGTTCTACTAAAAAAACATTTCATCTCCATGGTTGTCATCCTGTAAAACAATTATTTGGAATTTGCCAAGGTTTTGGTTCACTCTATGCTTTTATTCACTAGATTAAAAAAAAATCTTCAGTGTTTGATCTTCTTGTAGTAATACAAAATTATACAAGTATATTGAGACATTTCCTAATGACAAAGTCTCTTGAAGAGATCCTTTATCATGTTACAGGCAAAATATGACACGGCTTCTTTCCCACTCAGAGCTGATTTATGTTCCTCTGGGCTATTTTGTTTCCCAAATCATTTTCTCATGATAGCACACAGAACCTTTCCCTTGTTTTGCCATTGGCTGCCGAGATGCAAGCTCAGACTAAGAGCTGAGGGACCAGAATTTCAGACATATCTGTGACTCAGCTGGATTTTGGAGACTGCTTCTGAACACAGTTTAAGTCTACATCAAAAAGCAAATCACTGTGACTTAACAAGAACCTTTTCTGTCCTTTAGATAGGGAGAATGTCTGGCAGCAATTTCTGGGATGGCCAACCAACAAATAACACCAAGCTTAGGCTATGTCCATATCTTATCACAGCACAATTAACACACTCTGAGAAGGACAAGCTGTTGGCAGGGGATGGACACTGCCCTGCCTGGGATGTTGGTGCAGGCTGTGTTTGTTTCAAGGACTTGGCACTGCGAGCCACCAACTCTCTCAAACTGCTAAAGTGATATTCAGGTACACCTGCTACTCACAATGGAAATATTCCACGAACACCCTTGACAAGTCTCCTTTCTAACAATAGCCAACAGCCTTCCTGCTTCTCCCTCCACACCTAGAACTCCCCACAGACCCAAGGGAGCCTCAGACACTGAGCATCTCCCAAATCCTGAATTAAGCCTCTAGCACAGACAACCACTTGCTGATTTGGCTCCCTGATCCCACCTTACTATTCACATGCACCTCCACAGTCAGTTTGGCATTTCCATTGAAGGAGAAGGTGAGAATATCCCTTCCTTCCCTCTGCTTCCCCTGAGGGACAGACAAGCTTCCTCAGCCAGGAGAGGAGGGAGGCCACCCCTTACATTCAGGGCCAAGCCACACAGCAGCTCTGTCACCCGGGGCTGGTGCCAGCTCTGGGCTGTGCCAGTGCCCTGGACTGTGGCCTGGACTGGGACCAACTCACCGAATCTGGGCTCCCTGCTTCCTCACATTGAGAAACACAGACAGAAATGTAAATTCACAAAAAAGTGTTTCCACTGTTTACTTTTCCATAACCTTTTTATGTTCCTCATTTCTCCCTGCTGATTAAGTGGTGTTGCTCTGTCCCCATTTGCTCAAGTCTTTCATCTGCTCTGCTAACACATTCATGCCCCAGCCTACAACCACTCTGAGTTACCTCCCTGACACGCATCCCTTGTCTGCTCAGGAGAGCTTCCTCCCACTTGAGGTTGGAGCCTGGAGGCTCTGTCCTTCCCAGGTGTAATCCCTTGACTCACATGGGTATTACACACCCAAATGTCTCCTCAGCACAGGCCATGGCTCTGCTTTTCTGGGACAGCTCCTACCCTTGAGCCACTGATGAACTGTGTAGCAAAACCAGATCCCTGACACTTCCCTCCTACACCCTTCCATGCCTCTCCTGATCCTGGATCAACTCCAGTCTTTGACAGAGAGAGAGATCTGTGACAACTCTGCAAGATAAAATAGTCTGAGAGGTTTGCAGAGGACTCTGTAAAGCACTTAGGGAAAGGCTACAGGCCAAGGACTCAGCCCATCTCCCCTCCAATACATACAGGCTGCAGAGGTGGAAAGGACAAAGCAGAAGACTTGAAAACCATTAGGTAAAGGGCAAGTGGAAGTAAAAACCGTGGCAGACTGATACACTTTGGGTGGAGATGGAGTGCAGGCAGCACTGCTGTTGCTGTGCTGGCAGTAATTTGAAGCAGTACTGTGTTATGCCAGATGCAGTGCACTCCCAGGCTCTGAAAAAGTAAAGGTTTCTCTGAGTGCATAAGAATAAATAAGAGCAACATTATTAATCGGGTTGATAAGACTAAGTAATAGCATCAGGAACAAGATATAAATGAAAACTTCTAAGTGTCAGAAGTGACAGTTTCCAAACTCCAGCTGTCTGCAATGAGCTCCTGCAGCATTCCTGCAGGTCAGATTTTGAAGTGAGCCCTTGAGAACCCCTGGCCCTGGAAAAGCTGGCTAACAATGGGGACATGTTACTGCTTTCTCCCTGCTCCAAAGTGTGGGTGCTCAGCTCCAGGACTCCCCCTGATCCCCAGGTGCTCTGCTCCTGAGGCCCCCTGAGCCGCCACATCAATGGTTTGTCCTTCATTCCCGAGATTCTGTACAGTGGGAATACATTTTTTGTTAACCCACATACCACCAACTACTCACCAAAAAGGGCAGAGAGGGATAAAAGGAGAATCCAAGAGTTCATTTGCTATAATGGTGCAGGACGTCTCCAGTTTTCCAGCCAGTATAAAACTATCAGACATGACAGTGTTTCTTTCTATACGAAATTATTGCTGTTTCTCTGTTACCACTTCTAGGATGTTTAAAAGGGAAAAATCTTCAATTCCTGTCTTTGGACTCTAATCAAAGAAATTGCACGTTTTTGTAGCTTTTTGAACAGGAAGAACTACCCCGTAAGGCCTGCAGTTCCTGATGGCTCTGGAAAACCTCCCCACTTGTAGAATTGATTGCATTTGTAAGGCACTATTTTCACATGATATGGATTCAAAATTTGACTTGTTTTCACTGATGTTTTTGAGCTTGTGTTTCTGCCTCTGAATAACCATTTTGGTTTCCAATTTAAAGCAAAGTTATATAGAATCAAAGTCATTCAGGTAGGAAGAAAACCTCAGGAGACCAACTGATCCAGTTCCCCCTTGCTTGACATCAGATCAGTTTGCTTACAAAACCAAATGAAATGATACATTATTTTGTTATATTAAACATCTTTGCTGCACTTTTTTGCGAAGGAGAGAGTGCCCTGCATGCAAGGGACTCCTACCTAGCGATGTCTAAACTCACTCTGATTTGCCTATGTTAGAAGCCATCATAAAATAGTATTTTTTGCACATATTAAAAAGATTTATTAGCTGCTAATTTCTTCAGAATAAATTGTTAGCACTAAGCAAGACCTCCCTTTGTAGCCTTGGGCTACACTGAGAAATGAAGGCTTCTCTGGGAGAAAGAGATCATCTTCTTCCTTCAGGGAACCTGAGGGAAGGGAAGAGAAGAAAAGGAAAGGAAGGCAGGGAAGAGTCTGAATGAAATTCAAAGAGGTAAAATGAAGATGTGGGAGGTAGAACAGGGAGGGGAGGGAAAAAAATGAGCCTGATGAGCAGGTAAAAAGGAAACTGAGGGCAAAGGGGGCAGGATGTAAAATCAAGGGACAAGACAGTGACTGGCTGGGCTGAACAATGCAAGGACCAGGGAAAACCATTTAATATGAACATGACTAAAGCTGTCACACACATGCAGCCCAGTTATTAGGTCTCAAGATGCCACTTGTTCTTCCCTGTTGCTGTAGGCTCTCTGATGCCAATTGCCCCTCCTCTGTCAGTACCAGAGGTGCTGAGAGGGGCTGCAGCTGCAGGAGGGAAGGTTACACACATCAGGACAGCTGAAGGTGACAGAAGCTCAAAGTCCACTGGTGGCACAGAAGGAAATCAAATATAACCAGTGCTCTACACTTCAGCCACTGCTGCTAAGCAGACAGACACAAACCCACAGTTTTACCAGGAATAATTCTCAAACTGAAAAGTTTCCTCCACAACAAATACATTTACCTGTAAATGTAAAATGTAAGAGTAAAAAGATTATGACCAAAACAAATACCAGAATTTGGGCTTAACATATTGCTGTTTGACCCAAATTAATTCTAATCCAGTAAATTATCTGGGCACTAATAAAATAACTATTTCCAATGATTACAGAGCAGCAGGAGTTACAATCAGTTCCTGCCTCACCTTACCAATTAAAGCATGAGGGGACAGGCAAATTACTGTTTTAGGCTTTGATTCAACACAATATTTCAGCAGAAGTTTCAGCCTTAATTTACTTTCATTGTGCTGAAATACTTTGCTGAAACGAAGTCTCAAAGATCTTTATTTTCCCACTTCTGTTTTAATCAGACCAGACCTCAAGACATGATAACACCTTCTGAACCACAAGTTCCCTGACTGCTGTGGGAGAGGCTGCTGCAAAGGCAGCCTCTCATCAGCAAGGCATGTTGAAGCTTTGGAAATTTGAATAATTTTTTACTTTTCTAGAAGCCTTTCAGAAGCTGGGCAAACTACAGAGACTCCTTCAAGCCTTTCTAAGGTGGTTTGAAATGAGAGACTGTAATTTTTAAAGCTAATAAATATTGTAATTTCATGTTAATGTATTATTAATACATTTTTTTAATTTTAAGAATATAATTTATTTTTAAAGTCAAATAATTAGATTTTAACATCCTGAATTGAGAATTCCCTGTTGCAGAATCCTTCTGTAAAGTGTCCAACTCTGTGTAGGGGTACACAGGGAAGACAACTCCCCGGCTGCTGCCAAGCACTTCTCCTCACCTGACCTTCAAGTGAATCTATGAAAATCTGGGTGTCTGCAGGAAGTTTAGGATGGAGTGGCTGCTTATGTGACCTAAAAGAGAGTTCTGAAGTTGCTGAATTTCCAGTTAATAAATCTGATTTCTCTAGACTAATCAATAAGATATTTAAAATCAAAATAGTGGGTGCATATTACATGGAAAATTGCATGAGTTTGGGCTGTAAAAGCCAGAGTAATATTTTGCATTGTGATTTATTTTATACAGCAAACACTTAACAAGAGGTGAACTAAGAGTCATCACCTGAGGTCTTTAGTAGTTGGCCTAAAGCAAGCAGCTAATATTGTGTCTGATCAGTACCAGAAATCCTTATTTTCAGGAAACAAAGACAAATCTGTGCATAATTTAAGTTACTTTTTCTCTTGATGGCACAGGAGACCTGCCAATGGAAGGCTCTGCTCCTAGTTTGAATAAAATTAGGAATTCTCCAGTATAGACGTGATGATGGACGGGAACATGTACAATTCATGTGAGGATCAGGGTGAGTCAGGTCCATTTGGCCCATCTCAAATTCAGCAGCCAGTTCTGAACATTTCACAACCTAATCATCATAAACATTGCAAGAATTATTGCTACAGCCAACCTCTGGCACTGGGTAAAGAGCTCCCTGAAGCACAAACAACAGATCTCCCCTGTCTATTATGGGCTGAAACATCTATTACCCAGACCTAACATATATTTACATGTGTTACCAGCAGTGAGGTAACAACTGAGGCCAGAAGCAGGGCAAATCCCTCACTCTGCACAGGAGCCTGACAAATTAAGAACCTTGCTCAACAAGTGAACACTTCCTAGGTGGGGGATTGCTCTGCCAACCCAGCAGGGCTGCCATTGCACCCTGTGCCCCAAGTCTCCAATTCCATCCCCTCCTCCCCAGCCAGGCTCTTCCCACCTGGTGAGCAGCAGCCTGATGCAGAAATAAGAACCAAACTTTTCTTCTGCCAGGCGTGAAGAGCAGAGTCCAACCACAGTGGCTCCCCTAATTTGAATGCTGACATATTTGCTGCAAGAGACCTTTGTGATATCTCATGGAATGCAAACAAGTGATAACACTAGCAGGGAGAGGGGGGCACTGAGACTGAGGAGGAAATGCATATTTTCCACATCACATCAGCCCAATTATCACTCATTGTCCTTCGCAAAATCTTTTAACTATGCTTACAGCTCAAAGAGTGAAGCTCTGTAACCTTCACACCACACAAATGGCAGTTTTGGCCCATGAAAAGTAGCTAAACCCAAACCCAGGCCTTCTTTTACAAGTAACAAGTCACACTTCAGGTTTTATCTGGTGCTTTCTACAGGGCAGCAGAATAACAGCCAAGACAAACTCTCAGAAAGGATTCCCAGTATCTCCTCACCTGTTTGGCAAAAGCTGTGCTGCAGTGGGTACAGCTCCTTAGCAGTGGGGCACGAGTGATGCACTTAATTTTGGGACAGGTTCAGTGACTAGTGAAGGTGAGTTATGGAGAGCACAGGCAGCAATGCCTTTGTGCCATTGATGATTCCTAGTAGGAGATTTTTTATGATGAACCAAAGGTGACAACCCTGTTTCTGGAATTTTTTTCTCTGACTTTGATTCACAGAGCCATGGTTTACCTCACTGCAATGTCAATGAGCACAGTTCATGGAGCAAACTTGCCCAACATTTTGTGTCATCATCTGTGTTCCTTTTCTCGTCCCTCCTCATACCTGACAGAAAACTGAGTGGGCAACATCTTCATTGTTAAACTCTTCTTTGGCCACATCCCCTTCAGCTTTAGTGTGCAACATTCTCTCTTGGTTTGTGCTGTTTTACCCTACCAGCATGGATCCGACACTGAGTGAACACGTTCCCACAGCTTAACAGAGATGGCCACCATGAAAGATGATGTGTCCTCAGAGGTTTGGGGTTTTTTTTAACGCAAATGGATTTTTCAGTCCCATAAAGTAATTCAGATTTTCAGTGTTTGATAATTAAACAACTCATTAGGACACATCAAAGAAGAAGCAAGTGCAGGTTTATTCTGACTATACAGGAGGCTTTCTTTTTAGTTTTCATCCAGATTTTGCAAAAATCTCCAAAAAATACATAATTTGCCAGATTTTAGTTCAGTAAGAACTGTAATTTCAGAACCAGTCCCCACCTTTTGGGAACACCCAAGTGACAATGTGGGGTCCCACAAATAACCTGCAAATCACAACCCTGGCTCATGCAAAGATCAAGGCTGATCAGCTCCCATGGAGCTGAGAGCTGCAAAGCAGAGAATACTGTTAGGAGAGCTCTCTCTCTCTCTCTCAGAGAGTAGCTTTGAAGTACTTAATTTAGAAGAAAGTAGAGAACAGTTGATTAAAAGGGAATGTGGTATTAACAAAGGCATTATTTTTTGCCCCGGTAATACTTGTGTGTAAGTGAGGCACGTGAAAGCCCCTGGAGAAAGAGGCATGCAAAGTGCCCTACAGAATGAGGACTTGCCTTTTCAAGAAAATGGGATTTGGAGAAAAAAGTCATTGCTTTGACACATCAGCTACCTGCCTGTCAGGTGGTTGCAAGGAAAAAAAAAACAAAAACAACAAAACAACATTTCCAAGTGTGAAGTTATCCTTTGAATCCATAGAGGTATCCAATCTCTTTCCTGCAGGACAATTTGTTAGCATGAATTCATAAAAAAAGTGGTCTCAGGCAGGTGCTCCAGAGGAGAGTTAACTCCTTGTTTTATCCATACTGGGATCTTTGCTCCCACCAGGAACAATCTCTCCCTAATCTGTCTCATTTAAAAGCTGAAAAGAGGGAATCTAAATCTTCTTGCAAGGAGCAAAAAATCAAGTTGGGAAGATGTTGCAACTTACTGCCATATTGTGCCATTAAGCAATCCAGAAGGGAACTACCAAGCAGCATGGTTGTCTTTGTATCCCATTTCCTTTCATGGGGAAGGGAGAGAGATTTTTTTTACACAAATTGAAAGTGGAAAAATGATGTTTTCCCACTGTAGAGCATTGGCCAAAGCCTGGACTGACATAAATAAATACCACTGGAAAGGAGGGGAGGAGGGAAGGAAGAAAAGGAAAATTATACAAGTTCTATCCTTCTTGGGACATGGCATATTAAAAATGCAATTGGAGTTTACTGCACATTAAAAATGTCACTATTAGGTTGTTTTCTCTGGGACTGTGGAATATTAAACAAGCCAGAGACTTTGAGTGGTCATTTTGTTTCTTGGTCTGTCCCTTTTGCCTGACACACATTTTCCTACTGTCCATGTACAGCTGCTTTGTTGGCATCAGCCATCACACAATCTAAGTGCTGGAGAAAGTAATCCAAGTGGTACAAAATGTAATTACTAATTACCTCTTGAGAAGAGGGAGTAAAGTGCAAAATTTCTCTCAAGAATCTTGGGAGGCAGCTCTGCTAGCCCCCTCAACAGGGGCTGGTCTGGCTCTCACTGGAGGAAACAGAAACTCTCTGGTTACATACATGAGAAATGGATGGTTTTGCTGTAGAATAAATTATGTCTACTAGGCATGATTGCATGCTGGATAATTATAGAAGGGCTCATTCCTTCCACTGCAGCAATTAGTGAAAGAAATTATCTAGCTTATCTTCAGTATATCAGACCAGAAAAGCCCAATAATCCTGACAGTATTAAGATACCACTTCAAGTTCTTTGGATAAAAATACACCACAAGAAATGTCAGCCATCCGTACTTCTGGGTGTAGACAGAAGATCTGTGAGCTATTACACATTCCACAGGTGCAGTAGTTTGTGTCTCCAAACATCATCTTTAATGCACAGTTGATAATTAAAAAACTACCCAGACCCTGTAGCCTATGCTCAGAAATGCTACAGACCAGTCAGAGTCTGGCAGCAGTAAATTCTCCCTCACAAGCTGGTTTCTGGCATATATTTGTTGTCAAATTTCTCTCACCTTTCTTTTTCTGGAGGTTTTTGTGACATGGAAAGTAAAGGAAATCTTTATTGCTGGCCAAAGCTCATGTCTGTTTACCAAGCACAAGTCTCTCTGTGGTACTACATGTGTTTTTACCTTTTAAGCTGCAGGCTGGCAGACTTTGCAAGTGTTATGGGATGACAGCTACAGGAAAGGAGCATTCCCAGGCAGTTGGTGAAGCTGTTCAAACCTGTCTTGGCCGTGATTCGTTTGTAAGAATTAAATCCTACTTTTGTTAATAAAAAGGGAGCAATAAGGAAATAGAGAATGAACCTGCACTGTAGTAATCTGCCCCAGAGTTTAACTACTCTTGCTTTTCCACTCGACTTTGCTCTGGTTCTGAGGAGCGATGATTTACTACTAAAATATTGCCTCTAATCTCTTATTTAAATTTGCATATTTTAACTTGAGCTACAAGATCATGCTGTGATTTTGGCTGAGGGGTTAAAGGATGCTTTTAGGTAGGCACTGAGAAAAGGGGACCATCATCTCAGCCCTTGCTGCCAGTTTCTAGCGTGGCCCCAAAACAACAGATTCAAACATGACGAGAAGCATCAGCACTCCCTGAACATTCTGGGCACAGCACAGACAGCCCTGAGCTGTGTCTGTGCGTGAGAAGAGGGAAACGCTGCTGTGTGTTCTGAAAGCCTTTGCCCTTGAATGCAAGTACACTCTGCTCCTCTGTTGCTCCAGAGTTAACAGAGACATGCCTGTGGGATGACTTCCCCACTATTTACATATTTATGCTCTGTCCTGTATTAGTCAATGTTTCTGTCTCCAGCCTGTAACCTTTGGTCAGGTCTGGGATATGCCTGGACTTTCTACAGTTGTGCTGGAAGACAGATTCCTCCTGCAGTTCAAAATACCATGGGGAGGAGTAGGGTTAGGGATTTTTCCCTGAGGCCCATGCTCCTGCTTCACTGAGAAGTAGCTGAGATATCTCATATAAAACCAAAATTCACAACAAGGAAAAGTTTTGTGTTTTACAAGAGCAGGGGCTCTACAGAAGCATTTCACAGCCCCAAAAGTTTTCAAAAGGCCACTGAGAGGAATATTGGAGGATTTGGATCCATAGCAAAAAAACAAGCCTCATCCAAACACTCCCACTGACTGTGGCTGGCATTGGACTGGACCCATATGTGAAATGCAAACAAAATATCCTCAGAGTCCTTCCCAATATTACAGCAAGGGTGTTTTTTATTTATGAAAAATGAGGTTATAACAAAAGGGCATTGCTATGTCCAGGGCCTTCCTTTCCCTCTCCAAACATTCAGGGGAAAAGGCAAAGAGACTGTTCTCATACACATGGATATATCACCTCCTCAGCAAACATGTCCAAAAATTTGTTTCCCCAGCATAAAACTAAAACAAGCAGAGAAATATTTTTCTTCCAATGTTTGCTTTCTATTTATTTTCTGTTGCTACCTTTGTGCCTGCAGCAAGGTTCCTGAGCCCCAGGCTCCACTGGTTTTGCATCTGCTGCCTTTCAAACCCCAGAGGATGGCACTAGAGCAGCTCCCCCTTTGCAGCTGGCAGGCACAGCACTATTCCAGAGTTGGGGTGAAATGCAGAATGTTGAGAACATAAACAGGGGTTCCCAGTGGGACAGGGATTAGAGCTGGGATGAGGCATACCACGTCAGCTCTGCTTTCAGCAGATTTTTAAGGAATTGAAGCCTTAAGTTACCTCTTTAAGAGTTGTGGTATTATTGTTATTATTATTATTATTATTCCAAGTTTCTTTATCATTGTTCTTGTTTCCCTATTGTCTTCTTCACTGTTCATGGAAAGCAAAATTCTGAAAGGTCACTGGCAGATTAATTTTTGAAGGTGAGCAAATAGTGTCAGGGATTTATTCGCTGAATTTCAAGCAGAAAAAAATACATAATCAACTTACTGGGGGGAAAAATACCCAAACCTAACTGCACACATCTAACCAGGGCAACCTCACAGTGCTGTCATTCAGAACTTTGCTGTTGTTTCCTTACTACTTGGGAGCATCACTCTCTATGTTGACAAACAATCTCTTCCTGCAAAGATCAAGGACTTTAAATTTTGGCACATTCTGGGCACTACAAGAACCATAAATAACAACTTATTGAATGAATCTCACTTCACTAGGCATGACTTCCTCAGATTTGTATAATGTGTGAAATAATTTATTGCTGGGAGACCCATGAAACAAGCAGCCCAGAAAAGCCCACTGCATCTTATTGTTTGAAGCCTAAACCTCAACATCATTTATTTCTAAGCTGGTTTTTGGGTACATACAGAAATCAAACCCTTGTAAAATCATTTTAATTTCCTGCTCTCATTCTTTGGGCACAGAGTGGACCTGTAAGATATTTCATTTCTCTTTTTTTTTTTTTTTCCACATTACTGGTAAACTCCAGTTTCAGCCAGGATGTCCATAAACAAAACTCATGTCAGACAAGGCAAAGGTTCCAAGAAGACAGTTACTAGCTCAAAGCCAGAGTGTTTCATTTTAGATTTCATCCCTATTTAAACCATGAAAATCTCAATAAGTATTGAATTTAAATCCACTGTCACTTTCGCCAGGCTCTTGTCAAAGGACTCATTATTAGTTTCTGGTTTACAGTACCTCCTAGATCCCCATGCTGAGAGGGACCACACTGCATGAAGCAGAGCTGCTGCACACACAGAGCAGGAAGTGGTCTCCATCCCAGAGTGTTTGGCATCCCAGACAGACCAGACGAGAGATAAGAAAGAGGTGCTATGTTTCCAGCATGTGACACTCAGCAGGTCAGAGGGTTCAGAAGGATAGTTGAGGATCCACAAGTCTGCATGCAGAACCTTATCTACCACATCAGATTTTGTCATCCTCTTATCTAATGAAACCAAGTATATACGTACAATAAAGGGTACATGTGGATATAGTATAGCATATAAACATAAGCCTTTTCTGTAAGAAAGCTTCTGTCCCTTTTTACAGGAGCAACCACAAAACCTCCCAAGCCTCTTGGATCCAGCTGAATCCTCTCTTTTCTCCTGTCTTATGGCCCTTATCCCATGGCCCCTTCCCACATAGAAACAACAGCTCACCAGAGAACAGTTTCTGCAGGAGAGCACAATGTAGGGATATGTGTTTACCAAAAGGGATCTTTATCATTTCTGGTTCCTGTTGGTCCTGGTGCCCTATTTCTGTGTACCAAAAGGGTGAGCAGCATGCTGCCTGTAGGCAGAACTCATACTCTGTGCTCCAGGGCCTGTGGGACTAGGCAGCTACCAAGACAAAGGCATTTGTACAGGCAAGCCTGAACTTCCAGCCAGAGCTCCACTGTGTATAAAACCCTGGCTGCCTGATGAAGTCCTGTGTTGCCATAAGCCCTCAGTATCAGCAACATGACTGTTTTCCATGCCAAGCTACCTTGAGCCTGTCAAAGTAGGTTTAATTGTTGATTTTCTCTGCACAATGCCCAGACCATTATATGACATTGGCTAGGCCAGCTGTCCCAGGGAAATGCTCCAGGGAATGACTGCTGTCTGTCTCATCCCTCATGGCTGAGGATCTTCCCACAGCAAGCCATCCCTGCAGGACTGTGCCTGCAGTCCACAGAACACCACAGAGGAGCAACTGGGAACTCCAGAGCAGAGCAGCAGTTGGCAGCAGCACAGCAGAGCCCTCACTTTTTATACCATTTCTGTGAGTTCTCGCTCAGATCACTGTGCCATTGGAAGGAATGCAGATCTGTGTCAATCTGAATTACACTTAGACTTGTGGGTGCTGAAAGAATGGTAAAACAGAAACAGACAGATTGAGTTGAGTAAACATGCTGTAGGAAAAGTCAGAAGGAACACACCAACAGTATTTCTAAAGCTACCTGCCCCAATATTCATGGTGCGATTCATATATCTAATGAAGTACTGCAGAAACCCTGGACTAGATACACAGTTCTCATCATGGGTTTATGTGAAGTTAAGTCATCCCAAATGGTCATTCAAACCAAGGGTTACTGACAAGAGAAGGGATGAAATAAAATGTTCCTGTTGTTCTAGACACAAAAAAGACTGCTAAGGAAGTAACTTTATAACCTGAGAAGGGTCTGCAGCTTTAAAAAATTTTCCCCTAAAGGTTGTAAAGCTTTTACTATGCAAAGTATTTTTGCTATTATATACACTGGCGGCCACTAAGTGCAGCTATTGTTTCTGGCAGTCATTCAGAGAAGGTCGGGACTGATAAAGTGTTTAGCAGAGTTTGTTTGGGTAGATCCATCTGTGTTTTTAACCTCCCATACAGTCTCTGGTGTCCTTTTAAAAGATGCTGGATGTTCCCAAGTCTAATAAATGACAGGCTTTATTTTTATTTGCCGTTTTTTATTATGCATCATGCCACAGAAAAGAATGTCTTCTTTACATTACTCGCACTTTTCTGGATGGATTACACAAGCATCTAAATAATAGGATGTTTCTTTGCTGTGAGGCAGGGATGCAGCTCACACAGAGCTCCCATTTCCTTGGGAAAGGCCATGTGGAGTTGTGGCCTGTTGCTCTCACTCCTTACACCTTGGGCTGAGTTCATGCTTTTGCAGTCAAAGAGCAGGGAAGCAAAAAGTGTGTTGAAAGGTTCTAGCAAGGAGCCCAAGATGGAGCTTCCAAAAGGAAATGTTTTCAGGTCATATGAGCAACAAGAAAAAATATCCTAAATAGTTGGGAAGGACTGTGATAGCAGTTTAACACTCTTACTGGATGGTTTTGGTAGGCCAGGAATTGAAACATAGCCCCAACATAAAGTCTCAGTACTGCACAGAGCAAATCAGGGGAGCTCTCAGGCCTCCACTTCTCTGCCTGCCTGCACTGCATGAGCACAAGGTGAAGCACCTCAGTGACAACTTCTGCTACTCTTTACAAGTACTCTGCATCCAAAACCTGAAAGAAACATTGTTGGCAGTACACTGCATCAAAATGCTGTGCAAACATTTGCTGACTTGGAAGAAAGTGAGAAGTTGTACGGCCATTTTAAGCCGGGAAAGTAAAACAGAACATCCATGGATGTAAAAAGACATTTAAATCCTGCAGTGAGAGGATCCTCACGTCTGAAAACAATTCTATACATTTCCTAAAGCCTTTTGCGTGCAGAGACAGCACCGTGCTGCACGTGTGGTTCAGGTGCCTGCAGCACTTACCTGAGCTTGTCTGCCACAAAGATGACGCGGCGCTCCAGCAGCAGGGAGGCGAAGATGCGGATGATCTGCCGCACGCTGAGACACGTGAAGAGGCACTCGAAGTCCACGTGCTCCAGGCGGGAGTCCATGGGCCTCCGCAGCTCGATGACCTGCACACAGCCGACAGGCAGCAGTCAGCAGTGCTGCACACACCCGACAGACAGCAGTCAGCACTGCTGCACACACCTCACAGGCAGCAGTCAGCAGTGCTGCACACACCCGACAGACAGCAGTCAGCACTGCTGCACACACCTCACAGGCAGCAGTCAGCAGTGCTGCACACACCCGACAGACAGCAGTCAGCACTGCTGCACACACCTCACAGGCAGCAGTCAGCAGTGCTGCACACACCCGACAGACAGCAGTCAGCACTGCTGCACACACCTCACAGGCAGCAGTCAGCAGTGCTGCACACACCCGACAGACAGCAGTCAGCACTGCTGCACACACCTCACAGGCAGCAGTCAGCAGTGCTGCACACACCCGACAGACAGCAGTCAGCACTGCTGCACACACCTCACAGGCAGCAGTCAGCAGTGCTGCACACACCCGACAGACAGCAGTCAGCACTGCTGCACACACCTCACAGGCAGCAGTCAGCAGTGCTGCACACACCCGACAGACAGCAGTCAGCACTGCTGCACACACCTCACAGGCAGCAGTCAGCAGTGCTGCACACACCCGACAGACAGCAGTCAGCACTGCTGCACACACCTCACAGGCAGCAGTCAGCAGTGCTGCACACACCCGACAGACAGCAGTCAGCACTGCTGCACACACCTCACAGGCAGCAGTCAGCAGTGCTGCACACACCCGACAGACAGCAGTCAGCACTGCTGCACACACCTCACAGGCAGCAGTCAGCAGTGCTGCACACACCCGACAGACAGCAGTCAGCACTGCTGCACACACCTCACAGGCAGCAGTCAGCAGTGCTGCACACACCCGACAGACAGCAGTCAGCACTGCTGCACACACCTCACAGGCAGCAGTCAGCAGTGCTGCACACACCCGACAGACAGCAGTCAGCACTGCTGCACACACCTCACAGGCAGCAGTCAGCAGTGCTGCACACACCCGACAGACAGCAGTCAGCACTGCTGCACACACCTCACAGGCAGCAGTCAGCAGTGCTGCACACACCCGACAGACAGCAGTCAGCACTGCTGCACACACCTCACAGGCAGCAGTCAGCATTGCTGCTGGGGCAGCAGTGCCAAGCGCCTGGAAGCCTGGCCTGGCCCTCCAGCACTGCTCCATGCCTGCCTATTGAGGGGACAGAGTGAACCCCAGCTCCTCAAGCAAACTGAGGCTGCAGGCACAGCGCTCCAGAAAAACTGTGTATTGCACATGCCATTCTTCTCAGAATACAGCTGTGTGCACTGTCTGCTGTGATCTCCAAGGGAAGCATAATTCTCCTCTCCAAACAGTTGTAAGAGATGTAAAGCTTGGCTGAGTCAAGAGTATAAAGCGAGTAACAATCAAACACTGGAGCTGGAAGCTTACAGGGTTGAAACAGCCATAAAGTCAAGGTAAATCGGGTTCTAAGCTTGGCTAACAATTCATATTAACATCTAGATAGGAGCCTGAGACTCCACTAAAAGACCAGGAAGACTTTAAACCCATTTTACTCCATTTCCACTCTTCTGTGATATGTAATTCACTAGATAATGTTTAAAACCTTTCTCTTTTCATATAAAGATAGATACATATATATATATATATTTATACTTAACTGGGGAGTCAGGACAAGGTCTTAGATGGTGAGTTGTGACATCCCTTTACAGTCTAATTTTCATACTTCATCCATGACCTCAGGCCCTCTCCTTCCTTTTCTCAAATGCCTTTTCCTTGATTCCTTTATTATATCTTCCTTTTATTCTGCAATTGACATGTTCAGATGTGGAACTTGAAGGCAGAGGACAGAAAAAAGAAGAGGGAAAAATAACGTGAAGAAGAGAGTAACAGAAGGAGAAAAATATGAAGCACAAGACAGCAAATGATGGACTGCTGAGGAATTTGAGGAAACAGAAGGAAAAGGGAAAAAGTTGGCCAACTTGAAGGTGTGTTGAAATCTCTGAATATATATTAACAAGAACATGCATACATCTTCTTCTTTCCATATGTCAAAAAATCACCATCACTTTATTGCTTTAAACTAGTTTTATGTTTTCATGCACATGACACCACATTTCACAAGCAGACTGGATCAAGTTTTAACTGGAGTAGCCCTGACAAAATTCCTCACAAGCAGTGTTTTAAGGATATGCTCAAGATCACAGGATACTGTAAATGAAGTAAGTTCATATCAGTTTAGTTATGATATTGTTTGCGATCAGTAACACACAACTGTAAAAAGAAAGCCACTCTTAGAACAGTATGTATCAAATCAAATACATTCAATTTTTTAAGCCTGAAATACAGGAACAGTATGATGTACTGCTGCCCCACGCAGCAGTAAGAAACAAATTGTGCAGTGACTGTACCAGGAATGACTCCTTGGAAATGCTGCCTAACTCTTCCTCACAATCAGCAAAGGTGCCCATTTCCATTTCTCAGCACTGGATTGGAAGCTCAAATCGAGTGTATGTGCCAAATCATGAGGGGCTGATTCTACTGCAAGCCTGCCAACACAAAAATCTTGCTGCAGGGTAGGATGCAATGCAAGTTATGGCAGCTTTTACAAATACCAGGGATATTTTCTCCTGCCTGGCAAAGCCTGCTGCCTCAGTCTGCTCATCACAAAGAAACACACTGTCTGCTTCCCAATTAATCACCATCTTTGTTTAGGCAAGAGGAGCCACAATGGAAGGATAAGATTCTGTTCTTAATTAGGCCAGTGCATTCCATTTTCATAACGAGTTTGTACTAGCACAACAGAGAGCAAAGCTCAACCAGAAGAGAGTTGTTTGTTTGTTGGAATTATCTCAATATTTTTCTCTGGGAGGGTTCAGAAGCTCAAGCAGAGGATAGAGAAGTTGCAGATCCACGGCTCCCAGTTACGTTCACACAGAAAAAGCACTGTCAGATCTTTTCCATGTTACACCAATCACCCTTTCAGATGTTGCCTCTCCAGAAGAACACACAGATGCCTCTAAAACATTTTGCAAGTCACTTATACAAGGAACCTTCACATTTCATGCCATACATTACAGGCCCACTCCATTGAAGTCAGTGGCATTACATTTAGAGAAAATATGACTCAATGCAAAAATAACAAAGGCACTGCAAAACTAACCCTAAGGAGTGTAAAATATCCCTAAAGGAGAGATTTTTCTGTCTGCTTTCACTAACTGGGACAAATTCTACTCCTATCTTCAGTGATGTATCCCCCGTATATGCTTGCCCAGCTGAGTGGAGCTACTATATTAGGGGGCATGCAGAGAAGAGAATTTGACACAATGGCTGTCCAGCCCCAAGTTCCAAAAGCCTTTTAATAAATGTTGCCATTTTCCAATAAGGCACATGCCTAATGCTAGGCTTCTAGCTCCTTGAGTCAGGAATAAAAAGAAATGACATCTATTATATGTGTGCATATACACACACAAAAGTTCTACATGACGTGCTTTCCTTTGAGAGCCAGTTAAAAGGTATTTATTACCAAAGAGAGCCATTTAAATGCTGCTGGTCACTCCTACCGTGGCCAGGACTAGCAGTAACAAGGTTTGAAATAACAAGCTGAACTGCTCAGGTACAGGCAGCATGGGAAACTCCCACTTGCCTCTTATCACTGTGATAAAGCCCAGCACCGCTGCAGTCTCTGAACTGCACTAGGCCAGGCACATTGGGACATTTGTGTTGGCTGTTTTTCTTACACACAATTTATTAATAAACATAAAATAATAAATACATAACCATAAATTGGCTTATAATCATCACTGGAACTAGCATTAGCATGTCCACAGTGGTGCAGCTCATGCTCTGCTCATTTTGAGGGTTTGCCATCCCACATCCCTGCAGGATCTGTTTGTCCCCTCCTGCTTCTCTTTTGCTGTTTGGATACCAGAGTGGTAAAGGGCAAGGCTTTGACTTTTAATGTTTGCAGTTGCTTTTTACCTCGTTTCCAGCTCCAGGCAGGAAGGTTTTGACTTTGATTGTCTTTCCAGGTGCAGGAAAAGGAGATTCCATCAGACTTCTCATAAATGGATAAACCAGGGCAGCAGATATTCCCCTTCTCCTTTCAACCTCATCCAGGATCTGGTCCATTAGTAAGACATAAGTGAGAGAGAAACAGAACATGTCAGCATCACATAGGCTTTTGAAGCATCCTTTGACCCACGTGTGCTTAAACACATGGCAGATGTAAGTTTACGTCTCCTGGGCCATGTATTTCTTCCTTAACATCAATCCATGGTTTTTGGTTACAAAATGAAGCTATTTGTGAATGTAATTAATGCAGAAGCAAGGAAGAATTAACAAATCTGGAAAAGAGGAAGAAGACTCAACATGACTAAAGGGATCTATATATTGTTGGGATTATGCCTGAACAACAGGGTGAGCAGAAGGAGAGAAAGATGAAGACAAATCTCATGATCACAGCCCAGGTCAGCATCATATCTCAGTGGTACATCTTGAAATTTGTATCAAGGAAAAACTTTCTTCTGCACTGAGCATCTCTTCCATTTCAACTGTAAGGGCAGGAAAAAGCCAGAGTAGCAAAGAAAGCAATGCTGCCACTATGAGAGCAGGACAGAGTTCCTGAAAGGGTCCCAGCAGTGGCTGCCAGCTCAGGGTCTGTGCTGAGCTGGAGACCACAAGCCGCCCCTGAAGCACACCCAGCTGCTCACACTGGTGCCTGCACTAAGGTCATTTTCTCTTGATGAAACAGCAGGCAATCTAGTCTTGAAATAAGCAGATGGAACTCCTTAAAGATAGAGGAGACTATTATTTTCTTCTCTTTTTGGTCACATGGGGCAACATAAATTAGATCACAGCTAAGTTTTCCCACATTAGACAGAGCATATAGATGCTAAAGCTGAAGAAGACAGAAAGCAAGGTTCAAAGCAGTCAGTGGTTTGACCTGCTCTGGTGATCTTTTAACCACCACTCCAGAGCAAAAGGCCATACAAGAGTTAGTGGGCCTGAGCCAGGCATTTTCTCTTGTTTCTCTTGGAAATGATTTTCACTGAAGCAGAACATTAAAAGACACTTAAGCACAAGCTAGTGACCTGTAACAAGAGCTGGTGATACCAAATGCCAGCAGAGGCATTCACTGGTAATAGTTTCCCCTTCCTCCTTGTGCCATAATAAAGGCCTGACTAAAGCAAAGCTGCCCCTGTGTACATAACTTGCATTCCACTCCTTGGAAGTGGCAGATCACCATAAATGAGGACCTGGATTTCACTCTTGATGTAATTTGCAGCACAGCCATCCTCAGCAAACAAAACCAGCTGCCCAAGTGGGAAGCAGCAATGAAGCAGGGCTGTGCCCCAGGTCCCTTGGTGCTCCTGCACACTGCCAGCACTCAGCTGTGTTCCTGCAGCCGCAGGATTGGCTATTTGATGCTTTTTGTTGCTGGAGTTGGGGTCATGTGTGTGTCATATGCCTGGCTCCAAGGACCTTCACAATGCAAATAAAAGGAGCATTTAAACCAAATAAAAGTTGAACAGAGATCCCAAGAGATAAAATGGTCAGAAACATCTGTTGAAACCATGACCAAATGAACTGGCTGGAAGTTAAAATATCTGTGGTTCTCAAGTCTGTCTCAGCAATAGGTGTGAGCAACAGTGAGTGAGCAGGAAAGGCTTTGTGAAGGATGAAATTAATGCAAGTTATCAGAAATAGGATGATAAACATTTTAAACCAGAGGAATCTTTTTGCTTTTGTGATAAATAATATCCAAGATGTAATATCCCATGGTCTTTCATTGTTCACAGTGTAAGGTAGAGACAGCTATTCATTGTATTGAGGGCCAGTTGTCTGACCTCATACCTCAGCTGCAGTGATACTTGGTTGTAAGGAAGATACTTAATTTTTCTTTTTCCTTCTCCCAGGTCTTCCTTTGAAAAATAGAGCACTATCGAAATTAGATAAAAATAGATAAAAACATAATAGCAAACAAAGAGCCTCAGGAGTTCTGTCCACACCACTAGTGTGGTGAGCTGGGGGATCCTCCCAGGACAATGCATTCCCTTTCACTCACAGATATCTGTGGTTAGATACATACCATGTCTAAGAGACACTGTTATAAACCCTTGATTTCAGGGCTTTATGAAAGCTCTGAAGCAAAATTGCAATTAACTATTTGCAACCCAACTGTTGTTCTTCACACAAGGCTTGTGTTAAACAAAGTTTTATCTAGACAAACTTGAAACCTGCTTTAAAGATAGCATTCTATATGAATACTAGATCATATGAAAAATATAAACGCTATGATTTTTATTAACACCATGATTTACATGCTCTTTTCAACTTTATTCCTATGAAAATTAACAAGTAAAATCTGTGAAAGTTCTGAGAGATTTCCCACATCTGAAGGGAAAACCTCTGGCAAATTAAAACACAGTTAAAATTGGGTCAATTAAAAGATCCTCTGTGCTTTATTCTGGACTCCTAGGGTGAAAAAAGAAAGTCTCACTAGTGTTAAGTGTACAGAATTCACTTATCAAAGAATCTTTTTTCTCAACCTCATCATTCCACATGGTGTTGGAGTAGAAGTGCTACTGGACCACCATCCAAACCATGGATGCCAAGAATTACAGCTCAGCACAGAACGGCTGTAGAAAACAATGGAAAAAACTTCAGTCAGCCAGATCATACACCCAGATGTTTTCTGAATCAATTTCTGCCTCAGTCACAGAAGTAATAAGACATTCTTTGATGAACCAAATAATAGGGATGGAATATCCAAAACAGCAACTGTAAAATATTTATCTCCCACCAAAGCAAGGAGTTCTTCCAGTCTGGTTCATCACTGCAGATGTGTCAGTAAACAATCAAATTAAAAAGCAATATTAAAAAATATCTTTTTACCTTGGAAAATAAGTCAAAGCATCCCAGGCGGCTGATGACACAGTAAACTTCAGGTAGGCGTGGGCCTTTTCCATTGGGCTGATAACAGCAAAGAGGAGATGTGAATTACATATTAATGTGGGGCCATGAGGAAATACACTTCTCTCTCTGACCACACAGTTGGCCACCATGTGACATCTCTCACTATCTGCTTCTCCAACAAATAGCTGCTCTTGGAAAAGCATCCTATTTCTTCCATGAGGCAGGAAACTGCGAAGCGCAGACAGAGCTTATCCTCCTCGGAAATCACAGTGTGCTGGAGCTGGATCCCCACCTCACTCCAGCCTGCAGCCATAAAAGCACAGGGAACCAGGGCTGTAACTCATTCCTCTGCTAGCTCTGTCCCCTGCTCCTGCTGCAGCAGGAGGACTGGGGCCACCCCGGGGCCGTGTGCTGCAAGAGAACTGCAACTAAGGGATGGCTTTAGGTCCCCACTCCCTCACTCCATGGGGTTCAAGGAGAGCTCAACCTACAGAAAGCAAGCTCACAACCTAAACAGAGGCAGGCTGCATGAGTAAATCACAAACTTCCTCAGACCAGCTCATGAAAAACATGAAACTCACGTAACTTAAACAGTCACCATTACTTAAACCAATCAATGATACACATTCCTCTTACCCCTCGCCAAAAGAAACGGTAAAGACCATCGTCTATAACCATCCTATATAACACTTATCCTGGAGAAGCAAATGTACTTCCTCAGCATATTTGACTCTGCTACCCTGCCTATTCCACTATCTTTGTCTCTTTGTTGGACTCTACTGGTACAGTGATCAACTTCCCCGTGGAGAGTTTGAAATTCACATGCCACAGAGATGACAATCA
The DNA here is from genome assembly GCA_013400175.1 of Phainopepla nitens. Lineage (NCBI taxonomy): Eukaryota > Metazoa > Chordata > Aves > Passeriformes > Bombycillidae > Phainopepla > Phainopepla nitens. The sequence continues at coordinate 200,050 of VXBQ01000188.1, forward strand.
AGAGAAACTGAGGGGTAGCTGTGCTTTTTAAAACCTGAATATTGCACTCTAGACTTGGACAGTCAGCAGGTGCCTGCCTGTTATAATAAAGACCACAAAAAAAATACCAAAGCTAAGTGAATACAGATGAGTCTATTTCTGGATCCAAACCTGCTCACTACACGTCACATCTCTGAAAAAGCAGAGCCCTTTTTTGTCCATATTAGGTATAAAATCCTTTCTAAAGGCACTGAGTGATTATATCAAGCATGTGGGATTTTGGTTAAAATCATTGTGTCAAATCTGCAGGAATGCCGAAGCCATGCCAGGAGCCTTGGACAGCTCCCAACCAAGAGCTGTCTCACTGAGTGCCAGTAAAAATATCACATTCCTGGGTCATCTATAAGACCAGAAACAATAACTGCTTAGCACTTACTCCAAGTTTCTCCTTTATGAAATATCATTGCTTTCAAATGTCTTAAAGGCTACATGTCTGTGGGAGCTGGGATTCTTCCCTCCCTGCTCTCACTGGGTAGGACATCCTTTTTGTTATTTCAGAGATCTTTTGCTGCAAATAGCACAGCCTCACAGATCCATGCACATCAGCTGTAAGAGCAGCAAGCAAAAGCCTTGAGCAGAGTCATTCTGAGGGGCAGAACTTCTCAAATTTATAGCACTGGCAACCCTTCACATAACCTCCCCTCTCAGTTTACACCTTACTTTAGATTGATCTAAAACACCCATTGTGCTTTAGCTTGCTTCTTCACTCCTGCCTGGACTCCTCCCTCGTCACTCGGGGAGACTCGGGCGCTGGGTCTGCCCATCAGTACCAGTGTAACCTCCTCTCTTCCCAAAAGGGAGCTCTCCCAAGTTGCAGGCTGTGCTCTACAAGGTAGCTACACAGTCTTGGAGTCATGTCCTCCATCCAAAGCTCACTGCTGCACACAAAGAATAGGTCCAAATCAGGAAAGTAAAATGCTAAAGTAGCCCAGCTGAGGGGCACCTGAGTGATTCTGCCTTGGTGCACTGCACTGCTCCTGAAAGAATAGAGATGGAGGGAATGATGTTTTGGGTTTGATTTGCTTTCAGTTTGTTTTTGTGGAGCCCAGGGTATTTTCAGCCTTAGTCCAGTATCACGAAATGAAAATGCTAATGAGTTTGGATGATAACAAGACAGTTTCCCAAAATGAAGAACATAAACTGACAAGAACTTGGCTGAGATGGAGAAGCCGAGCTCTGCATCTGGGCTGGTCCACATGAGGCTCAGGATAATCTTTTTTATAGTGAGTTTAATCTGAATATTACTGACTAAAGCCCACTCCAAAATCTTTGGCAGGAGAAACAAGAGGCTTTTGCTCCAAAAACTAAGCCTGCCATTTTTCTCTTTCAAATCCCACCTCCCTGTCCATGTGCTTGGATTCTATGGAGCCTTCAGAGATCTCCTTCCAGTCTGCCATAGCACCGAGCTATGTGAGGGAAGTGGCCTTTGCAAAGCACATGCACTAGCCAGCACATCCAGAAACAGAGATGTTCCTTAGTGGTGCCAGGAATCAGAACAATTCAAACACTGGAAGGCTAAAATGAATAGTCAGTCACAAGCCAGTTTCTATGGAGGCTCTTGATTCTTTGTAAGGGCCAGTCCAAATTCTGACCTTGAGAGAACTGTGGGTGTTGTAAATCCAAAAGCACTTCTTAAAGACTTCTTGTGCTGTGAAGCATGAACTTTGGGTGCCAGAGCACTCTGTACACAGGGCTGTCAAACTGCTTGGGCAAGGGCAGAATGGAAGGGAGCAAGGGGAGGGGGGAAAAAAAGAGTTTTCCAATGAGCTTTTTGCAGCTCCATAAACACTCTGCATCCCACCAAAGTTGCTTTCACACTGTAATGAATGCCCTTCTCCTGCCTCCAGCAAATGCAGGATGTCAGGTTAGTCCCACCTAACAACTGCTTTCCATGATTTCAGGTACACACTTCACATTCAGGCATCTGCTCCTCCATGGATTCCTGGGGCTGGTTTGTCTTAGCCTAGAAAAGTGGTGAAGGATCAAATTTTATGTGAAAGGGAAGAGAGGCGTAGGATGAAACAGCCCCTGCAAGGGTGCCCAAATAATCTCTGCTGCTGACATGTGCACTCACTAGAAAAGCTGTTGCAGGATTGCCTTGGAGGTATCAAGATGTAACTGGAAAATTTCGTGCTATGTATGGAAATGCAGATTGTCTGCTGTGGGACAATAGGTTGCATTCCATTCTAATCCTGTTCCAAAATGAAACAAAACAATATAAATACATTTAAAGGGGATACTGTACAGGATTTGTAGAACAAACAAAACATAATTGTCACTGTATCCCTTGAGGTAGTTTTGGCACACAGACTCCAAAAAAGGTCTGGAAGAATCTGAGATCTGAAGGGAAAGAAGTGGAACAGTTTGTTCATATCACAATACGCCAAAGGAGAGCAGGGCTGACAAAACTAAATTGTTTCCTAAATGCAGAATCTGCACAGCAGATCCTGCAGAAGAGCAACCAGCCATCCTCACAGGATCAGGCTGCCTAGCCCAGCCAGCTACAGAGCTTTTGCCAGCAAGGCTGCCAAGTGCACCAGAAGGTGTGAGACACCTCTTGCTGGGTATTACAAGCTCATCCCTCACCAGGACAGCTGGGGAACATTTTCTAAGGAATTAGCCTCGCAGCAGTTGGTTTGGCTTAAAGTAGAGCAGTTTATAAGAATTTTAGGGGGGTTTCATGGTTCTGTGTTACAGTGTGGCCTCGCCTTTCTGTTACATAATGTCTGCTGAAAAACTGCATGTAGTTCCCAAGTTATGGTAGTTACATTTGACAGAATTTGCAGGTCAGGAATGGCACTAACTGAGGGAGATGCTGTGCCCTCCTGGACATCAGAGTCATCCTGGCATAAGTTTCTAAAACCTGCTCAGGAAATTGGACCCCCAAACACAAAAATCTGCTGCTGGTATCTAAAGACTGCCTGCGAGATTTACCTGCTCCTTGCTGCCTGTACAAAATCTGTATCTTCTGTAAAGAGATATATCACACTGAGGCACACACCAGTGAGGCTGTCCCACCACGGACCAACCTTTGCAGGGGACATAAAATTGCTACACTTTGTGAGCACAGCCAACCCCTATGGAAAAGGCACTTCAGGTAACCACCCAGACTCCACATCTCTCCCAGTAGGACAAAAGGAGGTTGCAGTACCCAAATAAAAGATCTCTGTTACTTTTGCCCTTTCCACAGGCAGAGGAAATGCTGAGCTGTTTCTCTGCAGCTTCCAAACTCCCCTCTCTTTCTAAGCCCCAGTTTTGCTCTCAGAAGGGCATGGCTGGATTTGCCCCACAAAGAGCAGAGCTGGTGAAGTGCACTGGCATCTCTCCTTCCTTTTCTTGGCTGAGTAGGCTGTAGCACTGGGATGAGACATGTCAGCTTCTCTCTGCCAGGGTTTGGAATCCAGATTAAACAACCTGAATTAAGTGATCATCCAAGGTGGCAGCAGCAGATCTGCTTTATAACTGGCTTTATAAGTATTAGATAGATTTAGCAAAGCACTACTTATTTTCCCTTTTTATTTTTGCTATTTGATTGATTTTTGCCTTATCCAGTGGAGGATAAAAATCTCCAATGCTGTCTCAAAACACCATTTATATAAAAGTGTGCATACTGATTTAATTCTGTTCCGGGTATTTCCTAATATACACAGCCATCTTTTGCACTAGCTGAAAGTGAGTGTTCTATTTTTATGTTGTCTTTATCGTAGGGTAAATTTCACTGAGCTTAAATGAGTAAAAAAAGCCTATGTTAATGTTTCATTGAAAAACTGATTCCACATTCCTGTGTATAAATCTCTTTTATTGTCACTGTTATTTCAGTCTCAGCATGGTCCAGGAACAACCATTTGGCATTTCACAAAGGCAAGCTCTGTGCATGATTACAAATTTACTGACATTCTCAGAAAGACAGAAGTCTTGAACCACTTTTCCTGGTAGAGTGAAAACATTCCATAATTTAATTCTAACCAACATTTTCAGAGGTTTTGTTATTTTTTTCCCAAATACACCTTATTATCCTTTTAAATGACAACTCTTCAGAAAAAAAAATTGAATTGTACCGCTGCTCTGCATCTTGTTATGTTTATTTACACCAGCCAAGATGACTTCTGGGTGCTTTCCTTGTTCATCTCTGAGTTACCCGCTGACCAGCCCTAGATTTACTGCAGCACAAGCCTTCAGGGACATTTCCTGTCCACACATCAACCTTGTTGTGGTCCACTGTGACACACTGTTTTATACAGAGTGAGTCTCTGTGATGCTACCTATGGCAAACACCACCCCCAGAACTGATAAACAAGTTTTCTGTCATGTTAGCTTAATGAAACTCCTTACAAATAGAGGAACCACACACGGCAATTCCTCCCAGACAGAGCATCTGCTGTGTGCACGCCAAGGGCTCTGCCACAGACAGAGAGCAGGGTCAGACACAAGCAGCAATGCAGGACAGAGGGTGCTGTGCCAGTGACAGAGAGTTGCTCTGCTGGAAGCTACTGAAGGCAAGTGTTCCCTGCCTGAAAAGGTGGGAAATATGCCAGAAAGGGAAGGGAGGGGAAAGTGTCAGTGTGTCTTACTCTTGGAGAGAGGGGACCTATTTACAAACTGCTGCAGACATTCTTTTGACACACAGAGTCAGTCAAAGGCTTCTGCAGCATCCAATATGCATGTAAGCTCCCCAGCCCAGTGTGGGCAACAGTCATGGGAACAGGACAGGAGCTGTGGTTCCCCACCCAGTCACTCACAAACAGCTCCAAACCCATCCAAGAGGTGCAAGACCAGTGTAGAGACAACCAACTGCTTTCTGCTTTGCTGGCATCCCATCAGGTGTGCAGGATGGACACCAGAATCCCTATCTGCATTGTGCTCCACCTCCCTTAACACACTCTGCAGGCCTCTGTGCAGACTCCTCCCCCTCGATACACACACGCTGCTGTGCTCTCAGTTTATCAAGTCTCCAGGGATTTTCCAGGTGATGAGACAACACTCTCTGTATGATCCCCACTTCACCTGTTGACCACCCCCGGTCATGAGGACTGAAAATTTTGTGAGAAACCAGACTTCCCAGTGCTAGCACCAGGCTGTTGCATGGCTCTGAGCTGCAGACTGATGACAGTCCTGGCAGGGTCCTTTGAGATGTAAGCAGCTGCCCAAGAGATAAACACTACTCACAAATGTTTAGAAATACCAGCTTTGCCTTTGTTTCCAGTGTTGTAGTATTTCTGATTGTGCTTGAAAGTACGTAACATAAAGTATTTATGAAGTAAGTGCTCACAGAAGAAACTTTCCACATTCTCAGAAATTTGCAACAAACCTTGGATCTATCTGATTGAAACGGTCATTACAAATTCTTATTTTTAACTTGATCGCCTTACATTTCCAAATTTCAGAGTGAGAAAACACTGTTTCCTTTAAAAAACACAAGAGACACCCTCAGTTCAGGCTGAGTTTTGTAGTTTTTAAGAGAATTGTGCCCTTTGAAGTGAGGGTGATGTACTTACCAAGAGCCTCCTGCAGTACCCGAAGCGCCGGCTCCCATCCTCCCCCGTCAGCATGAAAGAGAAGGTCTCACTAAGAGAAAGTGAATTGCCCAGAGCTTATGTCAGAACTACAGCATGGCTACAAGGTAGATCACTTAGGAAGGGACACTCATCAACTGAGAGATGCTACCACTGCAAGGTCTTCAGCGTTAGGACATGCTCTCTGGAAAAGTTCTGTCAGCAGTATGGTTAAGGATAACCCAGCTGTCTTATCAGAAGAGATGGGTGCTGAGAGTCAGTGACTGCAGAAGAAACATGACAGTCAGATTCGGAGGGCAGTATTCCAGCACTCCTTTACCTTTAGTTCAATCCTGTCCTTGGACTGAGCTTTGTTCTTAAAGGGAGAACCTCAGATATTCTCTGAGAGTAGAGAAATCATTTTCTAATCCAGAAAACAACACAAGTTCCAAAATCCAACTCATTTTATGTCTCTGTCTAGGATAAATACCATTTGTGACAGAGTAGTAAAGCAACAGTTTAAGGCTGTAATTACAGTACAGGTAAAGGGATGGGTCTGTGAATTTGTGCCTGGGCTGTGAAACATTCCGGATTGCTCTGCAAGTTTTAAATGGCATTATATAAAACACTTCCTTGTGCTGAAATGCCAGGGTTTGTCTCTGGGGACACCTTGTTGTGGCCTTTCGAAACATAAAAGAGGTTTCTAAGAAAGATGGGAATAGACTTTTTAATAGGGTCTGTAGCAATAGGACAAGGGGGAATGGTTTGAAACTAAAACTGGGTAGATTCAGACTAGATAAAAGGGAGAAATGTTTTACAATGAGGGTGGTAAAACACTGGGACAGGTTGTCCAGAGAGGTGGTGAATGCCCCGTCCCTGGAAGCATTCAAAGTCAAGCTGGACAGGGCTCTGATCAACCTGATCGAGTCGAAGATGTCCCTGCTCATGGTAGAAAGGTTGGACTAGATGACCTTTAAAGGTCCCTTCTAACCCAAATCATTCCACAATGCCATCCCTTCTGCCTGTTACTCTACACCTTTGGATCAACCAGGTCTCACATATCAATGCAGGGGAAAAAAATTATACTTTTTTTGAGGTCACTTTGAATGAAAAAGAAAATGCAAGCCTGGCTCTCCTTTTTCCTTTCCCTGCTCCTGCAGTCATTCATCTCCAATGGAAGGAAGAGAGGGCTCCTCTGCTGGGACAGAGCACAGCTGCAAGAAAGTTCTCAGACAGCAACATTTTGAGCCAAATGAATGGGTAACCTGCAATGTTAGACAAGCACTCTGAGGTGAATGACTAGGGCAGGGGGTGGGCAGGGCCCCATCCATTTTAAAATTTATTTTAAATACTTCCATTTATTCTTTTGAGTTTAGCACTCAGAGGAACCTTCAAGCCTCTTCCCTTCAGCCACACAGGCCTGTGAGGCAGACAGAATAGGGAAGAAAAAGAACACAGAACTTCAAAAGAAAGAAAAATTAAATACAGCTGCTTGATGACAAAGTGGCCAAGACTGAAACTGCTGCTTCCTTAATTGGGCATCAATGAGGCTGAGGCTGTTCCAGTGCACTCCAGCATCATTCCAGCATCACTCCATCGTGCAGAGGAGCTCTGGAGCACTCACCTGTTGTACTCAGAGACAGGGAGCCAGTCCTTGGCATCAGGGAAGCAGAACTGCGGGATAGCCTTGAGGCGCTCCTCCGCTTCCCGCATCTGCTTGGTTGGTCTCTCCAGCTGCCGGGAGAAAATGAGGTTCAGTCAGTCCCTGCAGTGTCCCTTTCCAGCTCTGCTCGGGGACAGGGTCACTGCTCTGAGAGCCAGGGCCCATCAGATTGTCTTGTGCTTGGCAGAGTGAGGCATGACTCCAGGACAGGCTTATAGGTGCTCGTACAAAAGAAATAATCACTGCTGGGGTTTTACATTTTTTACTTGTCTGAAACTCCCTTGTTGTACGATGGCCACTTAAAACGCTGCCCTAACTGAAATACCTCTCTGCTGCAAGAGCACAAGAAAAATTCCAGAGATCAGCAAAAGTCTTTCCATTGACTTCAGTGAGTTTTGGAACAAATCCTAATATAGCCAAAATGAGTTAAAAGTGAAATATTTAGAAACCGAATTTGAACACAGTCTTTAAAGCATCCACCATCAGGCCAAATTGTCCAGCTCTGGAACAGATAAATCTGAAAACAGGGAAAGCTTTCAGTTACCTTCTCTGTGCCCTTTGCTTTGTAACAGATTGCTGTGGAGCAATTCTGAAAGCTCCATTTAAGAACTGGATTTCTATTCATTTTTCCATTTATTCACCTTATTGATCTTAGAATGAGCTGTACATAGGAATTTTTCTTTTACCTTGGGAAACTGGTATGTCACTTCTGGGAGGTAAGTGTTTTTAGAGGGCTTCTTTTTCAGGGACACTACCACAAAATACTCAAATAACTCCCGCTCCTGCCACTCAATCAGCTCCAGTTCCAGGGTTCGATAACTTGGAGCCCTCTTCAGCATTGACTGGATGTGCACAAGGCGCTGAGTATGAGCTGGCATTTAAAAAGAAAAGGGAATAAAAAAGAGACAGATCATTACCTGAGACCATGTTTGTGTAAGCCACAACCATTCACAAAGGGCTTTCAATTTGGCAGAGTATTATTCCAAGCACGTTCTCCTTTCAAAAGTAAACCTTCTAGTTAGCAAACCGTCTGTAGTCTCCTTCACTAATTGCACACATAAATCAAAATTCTCTCCAAGTACTGAAGTTATGCAACATTCAGTCACTGAAATAATTTGCAGTTCATAACTGCTACTCTTGACAAAGGTCTGGCTTTTCTTCATCCATGAGAGTGGACTATAAGCTCTCATGTGGTTGTGCAAATGCACTGAGGCCTCCAGGGTGACATCTGAAGCCTAGGTTACCCCAGTGAGAAACAGTTCTGTGCCCTGTCCCTACACAGCACAGCTTTTTGCTACAAACCACATAAGGCAAGTCATGGAATAATCTCCAGGGAACGGGGACAGGGAGGCAAGAAAAGATGTGCCAATTGCCTCCTGTGGGTTGCTCTGTTAGTGCTAATTCAATTGGGGGATGATCTTAGATTCAGAGTCACTCATGAAGGCAAAGATGTGCCTCAGTCCAGAGACTTGCTGCTTGATACCTATGGAGGACTGGTCATTAACATCACTTTCAGTTCAGGTACACAAAAAAAACCCAAAACCAGCTCAGTAAAAGCAGGTCCCTGCGTACTCTTCCCCAGCTTTTCACACAAGGATCTCTGGACAATGTTCCTTTGCAGGAACTATTAGCAGTACACCTCAAACCCTTCAGGCTCTACTCACTGCCACTGCTCACAGCTTCCAAAGGCTGACTGGCCCTTGTGACAGGGAAATAGGGTGGCATAAGGACTAAGGGAAAGCCCTTGATCACCAGCCCTCATACATCTGGTTCAACAGAAAAATTAAAAATTATTCTGATAAAGCACTTGGGTCTCAATGTGACTGCACAACTAAGGAAGATAAACCCCCAGAAACAACCTGCCTGCTCCTGCCTTGAGGCAGCCCCACACTGCAGGCCACTGCTTCACGTCTGCTAGAGGTGAAACCAGAGAGCCCACCCCACAGATGGGCACCCAGTGAGTCCTGTCATGCTACACATGACAAGGGGGTCCTTAGCTCAGGATGCCCTGAGAGCATCAGTGTAAACACTAAGTCACTCAGGAGCAGCTGGTTAGAGAGACATCGGAATGAAGATCCTCTGTCCCACAACAATGGGGAAAAAGTCTCCCATTTTCCAGTGAGATCAGAATATCCTCCCAGTAACAAGAGAGGCGCCAGGCCCTGTCTATCTTCTTTCATGGCCTATGAGAACAAGCAACCACTCTATCTATTTTCTGACACAAAGAGAAACAGAACTGCAAGTGCTTTTGGGCTGGTACAGGTAGACAAAGGAGCAAGGAGTCGTTTTCCATCACTGTACGATGTTGCATACAGCCTGTTTTGGATGGCACCACCTATCTGGCACAAATCTGTTTCCCTAAGACAATGTTTTACAGAAAGTTTTGCTACATGTACGCAGGTAAGCAGGTGAGCAGGTATCATCTGCAGTAGGTAGACATGGATGATTGCCCCATATCTTGTAACAGCTCCACACCTTTTTCTTTTTTATCCCTCACCTACTAACGACATGATGGGTTTTTAGTAATGAAATCTGTTGCTGCTGTCTTCAACTTTTTAAAAGACCTCTTTCTGTATTAGGACTTAGGAAAAGGAGAGAGTAATTTACTGGGCTGGCTCAGGCAGAGTTTGTGCAGGTGCTGATAAAGGAATTTCTACAATTTGGAGACCGCAGACTTCTAAGAGTCTAAGAACCACAGTGCTGGATCAGACCCAGATCCTTGCCTCCAACAGCAGCAAGCAGTAAACATGGAAAGCAGCATATGAATAAGAAAGGAGCATTTTTATCCACTCTCATCCCTCTAAGCCTGCACCCAGTAGTCAGTCTGGAATAGATCAGCATCTCCAAAGGGGCTGACAAAGCCAATCTATCAAAGGTCCTGTTCTTCTTTAAATGACACAGTTGCCAAATCCTTGTTAGACCTTCACAGTTGATTTTGTCCTTGCTTTCCACGTTCATGCTCCTGTGTTGGAACTTTGGGGGCTCTGCAGTAATGGAGTTAGGAAACTACAGAGAATATAGGCATGGACAGGAACAATGTGCAGTAGCAGGAGAACATGCATTGATAAGGTCTGTGACAGGGTCTAGCTAGAAGTCACTGAAGGCTGATCCCTTACCTTTAAACCTGTCATCTGAGTCACTCTCACTCTCGCTGTTCTCATCTGCAGAGGACAGAGGCATCAGTTAATGCAAAACCAGAGCAAACAAACTCAGTTCACTGTGCTGCAACTGGGAAAAATCCTATCTCACATCTCTGAGCCTTGTGATATACACATGCACTTCTCAGTCTTAAAATATCTTGAAGGAAACTGTTTGAATCTCCTTAGACTGTGTTTTCCTTGGATTCGGTTTCAATATTGCTTGAGAGCAAGAACTTCATGATGAAAGGGCAAAATTCATTCTCCATTACAGCAACTGTTTGCACTGAATCCCCATCTACGCTGAGCTGCAAGAGTGTCTTTTGGAAAATGGCTCTTAACCCTTTCACTTCTTGTTTTCAGGTTTTAATTTTTAAAGTTTTTTTTTAAGTTATGCAGCACTTGAGAAGTCAAAGTAAGCCTTATGAGTTTTGTCTGCCTGGGCAGCATTCCCAATCACCAGAACTCATCAAACTGAGTTAGAGTTAACAGGCAAAAGTAACCTTACGACAAGATGTGTTACTGAGGGTTCTTGTATTAAAGTCCTATTGTACTCTTACTACAAACAGGGCCTGAATTTCCTTTTGGGCCCGTTTTTCCAGAACCAGTCTGAAGCACGGGATGAGTTATGTACTGTGAGTGCCAGGAAAAAGCATGCAAGAACTCTAGGGTCAAAACTGTGAATTTTGGACAAAAACTTACAGGAAATGTGGACTAAAGAAGAAGCTGGGTAAGTCTAGCTGACCATGGGAGTAATAGGATACACAATACTGAGAATCTCATTTATTTTTAGCTCATCCCCATTTTCTCCTCTTGCAGAGAGAAATTTATCATTGTTCACAGAAAAAAAGTTCTAAACTAAGTAAGTCCACAGTAGATGTGGAGGAAAGAAGGAAATTGATTAATCCTGTAGCATTCAAATGGATTCACTGAACCATGACACTTGTATCATACCTCGTAGGGAGGCTGTCTCAATATTGGACATAGAAAGTTTCTTCAGTCGTTTTTTCCCCCTTTTTGCACTGTAGATGGAATTGATTCTTTGGACAAGCTGCAAAATAAGAAAATGAAGAATCTGTAGGACTAAACATTTTGCTGCCAGGAGACTTTTAATTAATGTATTCAAACAAAATATGGATGATAGACTGGCTAATGCAGATAATAACTGTCTACCCCAAAAACAGCTGAGATGATAGGAAATATAAATGAGATGACTTGTGTTATTGTCTTCAGCAAGAAGTTTGGATTACTAAGAATTCAACATCAGAATATTATAACTTTGGGAGAGTCACAAATATGTAACAATTCATCTTCATGATGTTTTATAAGTCAAGAACAGTATATTTCATTCCTTAGCAGATTTCTTCATACTATAATACAGTTTGCAAAAGCTGTTTCACCCAGCTTCCAGAGAGAAATAAACTGAGTGAAAGGATGCAATTTGCAATAGACACAGCAGAAAAGCAGTAACAGAGCACAGACTGAAACAAAACCTTTTCAGATTTTCCCTCTAACAACTAACACTATCTCAATTAAAAAAATTATATTCTCCAGGAATATGTGATCCTGAAAGGTAAAGTAGCAAGAAAATAGAAATTATCACAAGATTTGCAATAAAATTGTGAATTTTCATGTGCTGAAATCATACTTTCACATATGGAGAATATGTGTCCCTCCAATTAAAAAAAAATGGGCACAAAATTAACAGCCAAACTTTCCAAGTTTTACTCAACATCAGGTAGTAAGTTACTCTGTAAGTAACCATATGATTTCCTCCAGAGATGCGAGCCCATTTGTGAAGTATAACAATATATTCCAAGGAAGTAGAACTATAGTAAATATTAAGGATGTAGGATTAATTTCCTCCTTAAACAGAGTTTCCAACTAATTCACAGAAACATAAAATTCTCCCTCTACTCACAGTATTTATAGCCATGTACTATAAAATACACTCTCTAATAAGAACAGGAAAGAGTTGAATACACAGTAAAAAATCAACTTTGTTCACATGCAAAAATGAAGCATATTGGCAGTTCTCTGCCTCTCTGCTGCTATTGTATTGTTGGTTTTCTGGTTGTTGTCTTGTGGCTTGGAATTTTTTTCACATTCCATTTTGAATCAGAAAAACTCCTTGAAAAATTAAGTTTTACTTCAAGTCCATCAAGACAGCACAGTTATCAGGATGGGGCCAGTTGTGAGTAAATGAAGGGAAACTTATTAGACCAATGAGTTATTTTCCTGGTAACAAATGATGGGGAAATAAACCACTTCAGATGTTGCTGCATGTTATAAATAATAATTGCTTGGCCATCACCCGTTCAAAATCTTAGTTATATAGACAGCAATGCTCTGGTCCACAAAGCTTAAAGACGAGTGTGGAAAACAGAACCGCCTCGAAATCAATTCTGTGCGAAGATGGCCATCAGATGTTTGCTCCTCTTGGAGAACTTGTAAGTTACCACTTCTAGGGAAGGGATTTTGATCGAAATGTTCCTTTAGGGTACAAAAAGAGCTTTCAGGGATGGCTAAAGGCTGGCTAGAAATTCCCAAGCTCTCGCAGACAGGTGACCTCTCCTCGGCACAAGGCTGATGACACCCCCGTACCTTTGGGATCCTCCTGGCGCGCCGTGTGGACAGCAGCTCGCTGGCGGTGCTCAGGCTGTCCTCGTTGAGGCTGGAGGGGGACGAGGGGATGCCCAGCTGAGCCAGCAGCAGCATGTCATCGTGGCTGTGCCTCTTGGGCAGCCGCGGCAGGCGGTGGCTCTTCCTCTCTGACCAGTTCCCGACGCGCAGGGAGTGGCTGCTGGCCTTTGAAGGCAGCTGCAGGGACAAGAACAGCTTGAGCTCTTCCTCTCTGAGCAACACCTGGGGCAGAGGCAGCTCTGGGACAGGGACACCATGCCAGGTGAGCCACCACCCCACAGGATGGGTGCCAAGAGAGGGTGTGAGGTGACGGTGAAGGGACAGGGGTCAACCTCGAAGACTTTAAAGTTCAAAGGAAAGAACACTATTTCTGACCTGCTGCGTTTCCACGCACCCACAGCCCGCCAATTCTGTGAGCTCTAAAACCTAACTGAAGGCTTGGCTGACAGCAGAGCACTGCCCCAACCTGCATGGTCCATTCCTCTGACTTGCAGGTGTGAAAATGAAGAGCAATTACACAATTCAGTGTAATATTAACTCAGTGCAAAAGTAATAACTAGAATAGCAAATTCACGCTATTTTATCCAAGAAAAAATAAAGTAGAAAAATCAAGCTTATTCTATTTTTATGGTGTTAAAAAGTTTTAAGACCTGACAATGAGCAGAGGTGCAGTTACAACTCTCCTTGCATTCCCAAAAAATTCCCTTTAAAACATGAAACTTATCACTACAGGGCAAAGGGAAAATCTCACTGAAAGATTAAGCACCAGGTAACATCTGTCTTTAAAAAAATGGGGATCTTTTGGAGCACTCCTAGGAGCAGCTCTGCCCAGCTCCAGGTCTCTGCCTTCTCCTCCCAAACACAAACACTGTAAAGAAGCTTCACCAGCACGTCCAGGAAAAAGTACTATTATGTCAAGCATGTGTCATTTGGCATCTACTACCACTCCATCAGCTCTATTACAGCCTATAAACATGCAGCAATATGTGTCCCATTTTTTGGCTGACTGATTGCAGTGCCATGCTACCTGGGATTAAGCACAGGTGTTTCTGTGGAGAAGGGTTGCATCACAAATACAATGTCATCATGAAACAGTCCTTTCATACCTGATGACTTCAAAAACTAAAAATGATCAACGGGAAAAGAAAAGACACGGTGATTCAAAATGACCACAATGCCAGAGTTTCAGAGGTCTCTGCACAGGTTAGCACGCCAGGAAAACTGGTGGCAGTCTATACGTTATTGAAAGGAATTCTTTTTGGAGATGATTGTTGGAAGCTTGCTGACCTTCCGATCTCTTCCATCTTGTTTACCATTATCCATGACTGAAAAGTCATGTTGCTAACCCAGCTGTGTTGCTATGATGGAAAAACCGGGTGATAAATCATTGCCAAAGCTACCATTCTTCAGGAAATTCAGACTTTTCTATTTCTGGTCATTGGAAAATTACCCAGGCCCAAAGCTGACCCGGTCTTGATGTCTTTTCATTTTAAATATCAGCACAATGACAGTGCAGTTATGGCAGGACTGACTCCTGTCAGGGCACTCCCAGCTGCGTTTCAAAAAGAAGCTACCAGAATAAAGACAGCCCTGTTGCAAAGGGTACCAGAGAGGTCTTATTTACTGAACAACTTTACAGAAGCCACTTATATCTGTAAATTCTTTGGTAACCCTCTGTTAAACAGAGAACACTGTCCAGTGTCTGCCTATGGATGTGTATGGTTCCCAGCCTAATGACATATCTTCAGGGATCCCCTGGATGCTGCACAACTCCTGTTAACACACACAGAGGCAGAAATAGTTGTTATGCACCATGTCCCACTATGAAGGACATTTCTCTATTATCCTCATGAGTGCAGTGCCTGTTTCTCCTTCCTCTGATAACTACTTTACACTTGTTCCTTTCCCAGCAGCTTTGCTGAAGTCATTCCTGGTTTACAAAGGATGTGCTAGGAGCACACTAAGAATCCTGCTGATGCTTCTGTTATCTCTTGGATTGTGATGTTTGCATGTACACGAAGCAAGTGAAAGAAAATGCCTTCAGGTATTCTTTCTAGGTCTCTTTGCAGGACAAAAATGTTGTGATCTTTTGTTCAACTGAAAATTTTCTGTTAATTCAGTGCACAGTGAAGTTCCTTTAAAGGGTGCTTTGAATCTCAAAATTAAGTATGTGATGAGATTTATATTTTTCCTTATGAACATAGCAATCCCATAAACAACAAAACAGCCTGGTATTTCATGGTGTTCGCCAAAAAACAGGCTTGCTTTGGAAAATTCACCCCAAAAGGGAGACTCTGATGACTTCATCTTTCTTTTTATGCTGTAGACACAATTTATACATTCTTGTTAACTACAGACACTCAGGTTTCTCAATTATTCATGTATTTATTCAGGGCTTTTACCGGGCACTCTGGTTTCACAACAAACATGCCACACTAGGAACTTCCAGTGAGTAGAGTCACACCAGGCCCTGTGAGTGACACACAGGGACCAAACCAACCGCTGCCTTCTCCCCTCCAGTCCCTGCCCGGCAGCAGAGGCAATTCCCAGAGAGGTGCAGCCACACAAAGAGTTAATTTGGGTGCTGATTCAACTAGAAAACAAGCAGTGGAAGGATTCTGCCCGGGACTGCGAGGCCACGGGCAGCACAGAGCGCTCGGGGACGCGGAGCCACAGCTGCCAGGAGCGCTGGCAGCACGGCGGAGCCCGGAGCCCGCGCTGGGTGCGATCAGC